>PVIR01002848.1:0-96276 GCA_004026965.1 Petromus typicus
CCCTACCACCCCCCCATATACATAAAATTTGTTTCTTTACTTTTTTGTTACAATCTCAACATTGTCCCCTTTCACCTTATTTTACATTGAGCATTTTCTATTTCACAATATATAACATACAATGCTAGGACTCATTTACATCTTTATTTTCTCATACCAGAGAAAAGATGCGATATGTACCTATCTGTGCCCTATTTATTTCACTTCTGAGGATATCCTCAAGGTATTGCCTCTTTTTTTTAACTTACTCTAACCTAAACCGTCAGCTGTGTTAGACATAACTACAACACTCAGCAAGTAAGAAAGGAAGTGCGGAGTGACACCTTCTCTGCACCAGCTCCTGCACGTCCACCACCTCACTCTGCCTGCGTGAGCACAGGCTGGCACAGGTGTCACCTGTGAGCTCTCCATGGCACCAGAGGGAACTGGGCCAGAGAGGAAGTTTACTCAAAACTGAAAGTTTACCATAGGACAGGGCCTGACACCAAAGCACAAATATGAGGTCAAGGTGTGTTTCACTTGGCAACCTACCTCCCCTAGAGCTAAGGAAGCTTGTGTCCTTCGTTCTCTTAAGATTGATACTAATTCCAAACCCCTGAATTTAGACAGACTTTTCTAACATCAGGCACAGTGTCCAGCACAGAGCTCACACTGAACAAACGCTACATTAAAATGCCTGCCTAAGAACTATAGTGGACCACAGAGCAGAAACATCCAGAAATATACCAATAAAGCAAACACACACACACACACACACACACACACACACACACACACACGCACACACACACACACACACATGCACACATGGACACATGCACACGCACACACAATCTAAGAACCGCAAGCTTTGGAAGTTGGATGAAAATTCCATCTTAGCCACTTTCAAGGTGCTTAAATTTTTCTTAGCTATGGGCTTACAACAGATCTGAGAGCATTCTCAAGGTTAAAGCAAGGACACTTGGAAGTACCCACCACAGATCCTAGCACACAGCCAGTCAGTCTTAAGCATTAGCCCTTCCTCAGTTTGGTTTTCCTGAAATTGTTCATAGCAATTTAATGTAAATGCTAGGCCATGGCTCTGAATAGGTGGTAATAATAATAATAATAATAATAATAATAATAATAATAATAATAGAAGCCCCAGATAGCAGGCAACACAGACTGCTGCCTTTATAAACACTTGTTTGGATGGAGCCTCAGAAGCTAGGCAACTGGTCCTCATGACTTTGCTCTCCAGCCAACTCTTCCTCCCACTGCAGGTACAAACGATGCAAAGCGTTTTTGCCTCTGACAGCAGCAGCCCAGTGCAGCTGGCCTCCGCTGTGTTGGGCCCAGCACTGACTTCCACAGTCCTCAGTAGCATCAGATGCTGCTTCAAACTGCTATTCCAGTAAGAAGGACATCAGGGAGACACCTGGTTTGAAAACTACTAAATGTTCCTGCACTTCTTCTTCTTCTAGTAACTAAGTGTATTGATTCAAAATGCAGCAGCATGCATGGAAAATGGTAGGAAATGCTCAGAGATTCAACCATCCTTCCCCATCATTCATTCCTCCCTGACCTTAGTGAGCAGCCCTTCCAGCTCCTGCCTGTACCTGGACATGGTAATCCTAAGAACGTAATGTACGTGTACACACACTGTTCACTCTGTCTTCAAAAAAGGGAAGAGGAAGAGAAGGAAAACCAAATCCTTATGAGGGACACACAAATAGGACTGTTCCATGATCATATTAATGAGACTGTTATCGCTTTATATAAAAGAATTGCCATAGCTACCACCATTAACATTCGGCAACAATCTTTCAATCAGGTAGAGAAAAGATGTTAAAATCCAATAAAAATTATGAAAGTACTAACAAGTCTATAATAATAATAAAAGTGGAAGCTTTACCTGGATAGTTGCTTATGAATAGATGATCTAGTTAAATGCTAAACCATATATTAAAAGTATTTGAAGATCCACTTTTTACTACAAGTATATAGAAGGGAAATTGTCCACAACAGGGACATAAAACATCCTGGAAATATAAATGGTACTCCATATAAAATGTATTTCTATTTACCTGAGGTAGGAATTAGAATTCTGAGAATGCCATTGACTCTTAACAAAAATACTACCTTTAGTAATATTGGCTTTTTACTCTAATTGCTTCATAGTGAATTTAGCAATTTTAGCAAGATGCCACCTATATTTAAATCTAAGTGTCATGTTGTAACACTCAAAAACACAATTATATGTATATGCTTAAAAGTAAAAAAAGAAGAGAGTATTTATTATGCCAAGATCCCACATTTCTATCTCTGAAAAACTGCGGAAGGAAACTGTGTCAAATATTTAAATGTTACAATAGTTTAAAATAAAACTCAAGAACTTTAATCAATATGAATACTAATTATACATGTTGACATGTACAACTCAGCATGAAACGTTTCACCAGAAAAAAAAATGTTTAGCTTCACACTATTAAAATCCTGATTTCTACTTTAATAAAAACTATACATCACTCTCTTATGCCAACTGACACTGACAAGTTTAAGTCTACAACCATGAAATGTTCCCTTCAATAATATGGTATTGTTCTTCCCTCAGATGGGGTCTGATAACAGTTCCTTTCAATCCACAAAGACAATAATATCATCATTTCAAATCTATAGTGTCAACAGGTTTAGATCACAAACACTTGATGAGCTGAACATTGTACTTACCCTTCAATAACGCTGGAAGTGTGACACGGTTTGATGGTTACCATAGTGATCATGTGGCAGCTTCTGATTTATTACCTTGCTCCCCAGGATTGTGATGGCTTTTCGGTTATACTTTCAGCAGTTATTTCAGATTTGAGGGCTACACTATGATAAACGTCCACTATCTAAAAGATACACTCAACAGAATGTAACCTTGGAGAGCAACGCTTTAAATGCAAATTTCCAGCCTTGCTTTCCTCTTAGCCTATGAAAGGGTGATTCCAAAGCCAAGCAAAAGGGAGACCTCTGTCCTCTGAGCAGCAACTCTCCTTGGGGACTGTCATTTTCAGAATACCACCCAGTGAATATTTAAGCAATCTGAAATGGACAGTGCAGCAATAAATTTTGCTGAGACTAGCCCAAGTCATACATTCAATACAAAAGCAGGCAGGAATCTGAGTGATTAGGGAGACACTCATTTATGTGGCACCGAAGGTTCCATGTATTTGGAAAGTTACCACCATGGGTCAATAAATTATGTCATTTTTATCTCAACTAATTGACACAGCGAATGTCTCTGCACGGAAACCTGAAAAGAGCATCCTAGAGAATGGATTTCACAGCCAGGTGCACATTTGCCAATCATCCCTCATTAAACACACCAAAGGGTGATGAAGTCTTAGTCCAAAGAAAAGAATCTTCCTAGTTTTATCTAATTTCTGCTTCAGGATGCAGACCACACATGCGCCCAGTGATTTACCACAGAAGTCCGTCACACAACTAGCTGCCACCACTGCCCATGCGCATTCACATTCCAGAAAGATTATGTCCTATATAATTTTATCCTACCACATTGTTTCTGACTGTCCTTTCATCTGACTCCATGGAAATAAAATACTGAGAGAACATGGCCTTTCAGGCTTATCACACTCCTAAGCTCCATACACTAATTTGTGTATTAGCAGGTCCCACATGGCTCATGAGTTATTGATTCTGCCATCCAATTCCTTTCCTATGACAGGAAGGATATTGCTTTTAGGATAAAGAAAATGATATCCACAGTCATTCGTGTTCAGTGCTTGGAGCTGTGTTTGCAGAAACCTTTTCCAAGGAAGAAAATACACACAGTATCATTTCAGAACATAAGAGAGCAGCACAAATGAACACTAGTGGGTTGTTTTTTCACAGGACAGATATTAAAGCATCAGCATGACCAGCACTGTGTTCCTCCTGACTCACAAAGCCATGAGGTAGAAATGCTTTTTCCACTTTCTGTTTTGTTGAGTCTTCAAATCTTATGAAACCTCTCTGTGTAGTAAGTTAAAAGGCTCCCCATGAATCATTGCTGACTTAACCCAAAACTTACATGACAACTAAGCCTTATATTGTCTTACTGGTAAACAGGGTAGAGAGGAGAATCAAAAAAGTCTAAAGATCTCCAACAATTACAACACATGTATTTGTAGAATAGCTTTAAAAACTTCGAATTACAAGTCATATAATCCCAGTCAAGTATTCTGGGCTAGAGAACATCTGGGAAGAGAGCAGAAGTTGATTGTTTTGAATTAGCTATTTAATTCTGCAGTGGGAAAGGAAAACCCAAGAAAGTATAAGCAACTCTGCACCCATCCACTCAATGCTAGGCCCCCCCAACTATTCACCTAAAATGCTTACACACTAGGCAGCAATGAAAGTTTTTTTAACTGAATCTGATTGTTTTGTTCCTACACCTTAACATTCACATGGTACCTCACGTGAGGTCTCATTTAGCATTCAAATCAGATACACAATAAGGAGAATTCATACTATTAGATTAGGTAGTGAGAAGTCATATGATATGAGCATCTAAAATAAAGCTTTCCTTCTCTTAAAAAAATGTATTCATGTACTTGCTACTTGCTCTTAAGGAATCCTAAAGTTAAAGAGTTTTGATACATCACATAGCAGTTTTGTTTTGCACAGAAACAAGGCAAATTGATAACTTGCAAAGCTGGCTTGCCCTTAGTGTATACAAAGTGAATAAACATGTTCCTATAGGTCTCCATCTCACCACTGTACTGAAGTTATGGCATCATCCTCAACATTCATAGATTTGGTCTGCCAAACCTCGCTTATTTTGCAGTCCTCAGCACTAATACAGCAACTTTGCACCCATACCCCAGCCATAACCATTTCTTTAAGGAAAAATGAAAATATTCATTTTTATACCCTACTCCATCACCATGTGTACCAAGGCAAGTGATCAAAACCAAAATGCCAAAGAATCCATACAAGACAATCATACTGAAGAACAAAGTTGGAAGACTAATTTCTTCGACTTTCGAGACATACTACAGAAGCTATAGCAAACAAAATGGGGCACTGGCAAAAAAAAAAAAATAGAAAAATAAATCAATTGAACAGACAGCCTAGTTATAGGTTATACATGAAATACCAATTTTCACAAAAGACCAAATACAATATAGTATAGCATATTCTTTTCCATAAATGCCTGTAGCAAACCAGACAATCACAGGAAAATGAAATTCAATCTGGCCATACATTCATATCTTTCAAACATTTACATAATCTTAGAAAAGAAAATCTAGATGACCTAGTATTTGGTGATGACCCTATATACTATTCACTGAAGCCATAAAAGAATCAGTTGTTGAAGCAAACTTAATAAAACTAAAAGAGTCTCTTCCACAAAAATATTTCTTCCACAATAGTTAAGAGAATCAAAAGACTAGCCAGAGGTTTAGAGGAAATATTTGCAAAAGATCTATCTGATGAAAGATTTCTAACAAAACATATGAAGTATTCTCTGAAACTCAACAATAACAAACAAATCAATTTTTAAAAGATGTGTTAAACACCTTAACAGGCATCTCACCAAAGAAAATATACAAATGGTAAATAAGTGTATGAAAATAGGTCTTACACGATATGTGATCAGAATAATCCCTCCTAAAATCTCAGTAGGATGCCACTACGCATCTATTAGAATGACACAAATCCAGAACAGTAACAACACCAAATACTGGAGAAGAAGAGAGGAACATGAATGCTAATTTATTGCTCGTGTGAGATAAAATGGCATGGCCACTCTGAAAAGCATTTTGAAAGTTTCTACAAAACTAACCATTGTCTTATCATGTGATCTGGCAATCATACTTTATGGTATTTACCCAAATGAACTAGAAATTAGTTCTATCCAAAAACTGGCACATGGACATTGACAACAGCCATATTTACAACTGCCAAAACTTGAAAGCAATCAAGATGTCTTTAGTCAGTGAATGAATAAGTGGTGGTACATCCAGACAATGGAGTACCATTCAGTGCCAAAGGAAATGAGCTATTGAGCCAGGAAAGGACACAAAAGAAATTTAAATGCATGTTTCTAGGTGAAGAAGCCAATCCAAAAAGGCCATATACTAGATGCCAATATATGACATCCTGGAAACAGTGAACTACAAAAAGAGGTGATTACAAGGGATTGGAAAGATCCAGGGAGATAAATAAGCAGAGCACAGAGAATTTTGAGGGCAGGGAAACCAATCTGTAGTACATCATAATGGTGGATATATGTCATTTAATATGTGTCCAAACTCAGAGAATGCATATTCCTATTCTAAGCACTGTACAAAGGGCTGGTGCTGACAGAGGGTGTTGTGTGTGTATGCAGCCAGAGGGTATACAGGAGATCTCTGCACCTCCCACTCAGATATTCTGTGAGCCTAAAACTCTCCATTAAAAGAAGCCTATCTTTTTGAAAGATGAAAAACAAAACAGAATATGTCTCTACCAATCCCTTCCTGTTCTTTAATTTTGAACCAACTAGATCTGTACCCACCCAGACTCAGTGCAAGAAGAGAAAAAATAAAGTGTTGACAGAAAGGTCCTTGGTCATCAACACCTTCTGTTACAGCACCTCCTGTGAATTCTGTATCTTCGCTTTTCTTACCTACAGAGCCCACTAGGAGTTAACAACTGTCAGGCAGACAGAGTCACTGTGGCCAAGAGGTCAGCAATCTTATTAAATCTCTATGCTACTGCGGGGACTAAATAACACCCATACTGCTCAGTGCAAGGCAATGATTGAAGAGAAACACTTAGAAAGCCATAAGGGAAATGAAAGAACTGGATGAGAGCAGCAGTAAAGAGAAGAACAAATGATTGCTACATTTATACAGTCCCTAACATTCTTTTTAAAAGTATGCCAATCAAGAACATGTTTGGTGTAATTAAACAATCATTACAACTGGTAAATTTCTCCAAGACAGAGTACAATCTTGTATTTTTGTTAGAGATGTCATTCTACTGTGAATACACTGCCCACACCCAAAACTACTGGTATAGTCATCCTTTGGCATAGAGTAGACAAGTGCTAAAATTCTGCAAGTATGAAACATATTGGCATTTATTTTTATGATGGCAGTGTTCCAAGATAGAATGCACTGTCTGTCATTTTAATGAACATGAATTGGGCTAAAGAAAATAAACACAATACAATTTGTCATTGTAATCTCATTTTTATATATTACATATATCACTGAAAATTCTTTCTAGCATTGTCTTCAACTATACAATTGGAGGTTTGTTCGGTATGTTCATATATATTTATGTTTGAGGAAGGACCAATGATCGTTGGCTTTGTTGAAAGATTATGTCATTAGGTGCAGAGACCTGGAGGCTATTTTCAAACACTACAATTTGAAGAACAGTGTAGTCTGTTTGTTTGTTTGTTTTTAGCAAAAAATACTTCCTAATGAACAAAATATCACTTATTTTAACAAAAGCCTTCTATAATTACATCCAAAAATACAGTCATGTTACATTCTATGATGACACTGTCCAGCACATTTAAAAGGCAAAACAAAAGAGACAATTCTAATTTACGGTATCAAACTAGAAAGTAAGACCATCTCACTTGAAAGGCAGTTTAAAGTCTGTGATTATTTAACCTAGGGAAATGAACTGACCTTGAGAAGAGATATTAGTACAGGGAATGAGATAGCAGACTCAAAGTAGTAAATATGGACAAGTCTAGGTAAATAGATGCCATTAAAGAAAGTTGAAATTTTATCATTATTTAAAGACTAAAAGAGATTAGAAGTGAGAAAGGATTATCTAGAAAATAACAAAGCAGGATAATTGTAGAGAAAATCCAAAGTTTAAATTATCCCATAAACTTTCAGGACCTTTGGGGCTAGATAGGCTATGATATTAGATTGCTGGAAATGTTGACATGATACAAAATAATGATATGCTCTGATCTGAAATAATCTAATGACTAATTAGCAATCCAGTTGCTTACTGCCAAGGTCAACTGATCAATGACAAAATTTAAGTTACATTATATCATTTTCCCCAAAATATGGTTTTAATCACAAGAAAGCTAAGCAAGTGAACCAAGAAAATACTCCAAACCTTCAACATGGCAACAAATGCAACTGAAGTACCTCATTTCCCTTTCCTCCTCCTAATCCCAAGGCCATTTTCCACTGGCAGACAAGATGAAACAGAAATAGCCTGAATAAACACAATGGAAGAATTGGCTCTGATCTCTCAAATCAACAAGCCACTCTTGAACCCTTTCAGCTGACATCACAAATCACTTTAATATGATTTTCTTCAGTTTCTTTATAAACAAGGCTTAAGTGGTGGGCTAAAGGGGGAGAAGTTCTTGAGGAATCTGTCTCTTCCCACTGGTGTTACTGTCATGCACTTCCTGCAACAACTTGCCAACTAACATTCTACATTTATACGACAATTACTCATTAGCTGTTTTGTGGCAGGAAAAGCTGGACTCAATAGCTTTAAATTCCATTCAAACCTAAGGTCTATAAATTCATGCAACTTGGAAATTAAAGCTAAGCCAAACTACAAACAAAATGCCAAGTGGGAAGAACTTTGAAATCTGATATTTTTCCTTTCCCCAGGGAGACAAGAGTCTATTAAAAGTATTAATCTGTTCAATGTTTATTTAGTATTTTTACTAGCCAGGGTCCTAGACAATGGGCATGAAGGCCACTGCCCTCTTAAGCCTGCATAATAGAGACAAATTTTAAAAGCTCTGCTATGCTTGAGCTATGAAAAATTGAGACCATTATAAATATCCACTTATGCAGAAGGACTATAAAGTATATATGTGCATATACTTTTCATATGCAATTTGCCTGTAAAATGTGATCCCAGCAGGTGAAAATGCAGGAAAAAATTCTATGGAAAGTTAACAGATTAATCAGAAAGGTTTGTAAATATACATAAGGTTTGTAAATATATATATATACATCTCCAAAGCTAAAGAATATAATTACAAACTCAGCACATGGATCTGTCAGACACAGACATCTGACCAGAGACCATTTTCTGCGAGTGCTTTTCTGTTTGTGATGAACCTTTAATCATCATTTTCATCAAGTGCCCCATAGGCGTTAACTCTATCATTCATTCTATCTTTATGTGCTTACTAAGTTCAAATTACTACAAGGAGATTATAAAGATTAGAAAAAACTGGTTCCAAATTTCTAGTTGTTCAGTGTGTTAGACAATACACAGACAAATGTAACATAATTAAATCATTATAAAACAAAAATTTTGAGTGTAATATATGGTATTACATATCACTGATATTCAATGTCCCTAAATGTTATAAAAACAGGAAATAGCAAAGAAATAACATACTATAATTCGGGCGGGAAAGTCTGCCAAATAACTAAGAAGTATCACTATGAAATACATCTTGATTTCAGGGTTTTTAAAATGTGGAACAATTTGTACATTAGCATGAAAGAAAAAAAATGATACTCCAAGCTATTCAATTAAAAGCTTCCTATAAATTCAGGACAACACCTGAGAGACATTATCCATGCTTATATTTCAGATTAAGTCAGTCACAGGGCAGAAATACACCATGATGCAAAGTCACAACCTAGCACAGACAGCACCATGGTGACCTTGAAAAAGGGACTTGTACAGTATCCTCTCCCAGCCTCTCTTTTCGAACCATCTCTGACCCTGCTATCCTCAATTATTCCCAGACAAAGCTCCACTTACGTTTGTTTCCTACATTTCCAACAACAGTTATGGCTTCTAAGTACCTAAGGGAAAAATCTACTGGCTTTGGAATCTTCAGTGCTTGTTTGATGAATCAGATAATGAATGAAAAGCAGTTGAAGACAATCAAGGTGGGTTTTTAAATATCAGAATGGAAAGGCATGCAGTAAAAGCAGCAGGTATGCTCACAATTCACAGCCTAGTTTACTCCAAGGACACTCTGTCCAAGAGTTGTTTGTTAGAATTACCAAAGAGAAATACAAGCAGTATCACCATCTAATTTGCTAAACTGGAACAAATACTCATGTCTGAAGCAAGGATAAATACACCTCTAAAGATACTAAGGGAAAGGAAATATTGTACTTATAAAATAAAATGCTAGACAATTATATGGGAACTGAGGGTTAAGCTTTTCTCCTTTAATGATCACATGAAGATAAATGTGACCCAAATGCAGGTATATTTAAAATACATTTCAAGTCAGTAGGTAAGAGTATGCCAAAATTAATACTGTAATAATTTCAGTACTGTTAGCAAGGCCTCACACAAACCAAATACAAGATAACCAAAGACTCCCTAACAAACAAAATCTAAGGGTATGAAATCTTCTGAGCGAGTCTCTGGAGATAGACTCCACAGAGAGGAACACCTACATTACTGATATTACCGAAAGGAACCGCTAAGATATTTCTTCCTGTCATCATGGGTAACAGAGAACTATGAGTTTCTACTGCCTGTTTGCTTCTCATGTGCCAAGTACTGTACACAGTGCTAAACACTTTTTAATATATTATCTCATTTAATTCTCATTACCAACTCTCACTCCCCATTCTAATTCTAGCACCTAAATGTCCCTCTAGCCATCATCTCCTCTCATTCCTTCCTCAGGACACTGTCTTAGGCTCTCCCCCACCCCCTTAACCAAGCTGAGAAATGCACTTCTTTACTACACTTTAACTTGCAAGTCAGAGTCCCTACCAATCATTCTCAATTTTGCTGAAGGCTGAATCCTTATGAAACACAAGGCTGCCACTCTGTGCCTCAGTGTCACAGGTCCGACCCTTACCAAAGCACATGTTCACTGCACAATATGACCCTGCCTGCCCTTCCAAGCTGAACTACTTCCCCTTCCAACTGTGTTCTAGGTTCTCTGTAGCTCAGTTCCAACTCTTAGTTTCCTGCACAGATCAAGCTGCTTCCCCTCTCCATGCCTCCCACACCTCCTTCCCGATCATCCCCTCCTCTGTAAAGACAAACATAAGCCCTCACCACCCCGCCTACTACCACCCACTGAAAAAATGGTCCCACTTCTTCCTCATGCTCCTGTTACATGGCCCACTGAGAGGAAGACAGTTTGAGAAGAGAAGCTGCCGAGGACAGGATGGCAATCCACCTGCAGGGCACACTCTAAACTCCATGAGTCTCATCACAACCCAGGATGCAGTGCACCAGCATCAGTAACACAGCTGACTTCATCAATGAGGCTACCACCTTCTTACTAACCAAAGACTAAGTGACCTAAACCGGAAGTCCAGCAACTTAGTCCTGCAATTAATCATGCCAGCAAAAAATCACATGAAAGATGGTGTTAACAAATTTCTTCATTATGATATCTGATTCTCTTTAGGCTCTGGTCCTATCTGTCATATTTTTATAGCTTCATAGCAGCAACATAAATGATTTCTTCTTTCATTGGCCCTCCTTTGAGAAATAACTGTCAAAAGGCAAAATTCATAACTTTTTTTTTCATTCTATCACAAAGACACGGCCTTACTACATTACACCAGGACAAGAAATGAGTAACCATGTTAACAGCGACTAAGAAAATATGCAAACTATCATCATATGTAAAACAAAAAATGATTTGCAACACATCATTTGATTTCCCTCCTAGAAGCAAAAATTCAGTTATTGTGCACCATTGTGTTGATTTTCAATGGGCAAAAATGTCACATATATGTGCTACTTTCTCCATCTCTTCCTACTTTCTTCCCAGAAACCATGTCCTCATGTGAAACTAGTTATTAGCTTTACTGAAAATAAAGTCAGCATTTCCACAGTCAGTCACAGGTGGGTGGCTATTTTTCCACATGCTGGGCATGATACTCAAGTAATTAAAACATCTTACACTTCTTTGAGTTGGTCTCTGTTCATTCCCAGTAGCTCCGATTTTGAATCGGGAGGGGAAGAAATTACCTGAGAATTCTAAGTGAAAGTTTACATTTAATTATTGCATTATCACATTACCCTAGCATACAATTATTTTGGCTAAAAATAAAAGCAGTGTTGGGTGAACCCACTCCCTTTGCTTAGGATTCCATCCAACTTTCTAAGCAAAATTTAAATGCAAAAGCCACTTTTTCCAAATTTCAGACATTGTTGTAGGAAAATATTAAAGAGTATGAGGTATACAATTCTAACAAATGGAACATAAAGAAGTGTCATCAGAAAGATATTAACAATTGCCTCAAAGGCAGCAAGTGGCATTATTTGGATAATGTTAACAATGAGCAGGCAACGCGGTACACAGGAATGTTCTGAATTAGAAAACCACTAACTCAGCTGAATCACACACAATGCACTGACCACTGGCACTCAAAGGACTGTGGTCAAATATCCAGCAAACCAGCTGGGGTGGGAACAGATCTCAAGATGGCCAGAAGTAAACAACAGTTAATGACTTGGTTCCAGCCTACCCAGTTATTCAAATATGCTTTTTCTTCCAGTTCTTTTCAATTACAAGAAAATAATACAACACTGCACAACATCTTGGTTATGGATGGAAGTGAGAAATCACCCTAAATATCCCATTTCTTACTAACAGGTCTTTATCTAACAGGCAACACATTAAACAGCCAATAATAAGAGACAGAAGCTCTGTCTTTCTTCTTAAACAGGGTGGAGGGTTATCAAGAAGAGTTTAAATTGCCTACTTATTTTCTGTAGGATTACTAACAATGAAACCAAGAAATGCACTCTTACAGAATATGGAGTTAGTTTCTCTCTCACTCAGTGACACTGGAAAACTAACTCCTTTAGATGTGAGGGTTTTTTTATCTTTAAAAAAGCTATAACCAGTTTACTCTAAGATTCTCTCCAATGTACACAAAGATTTTAGACTTTCTTTATGAAAATCATGGTAATTCCTTTTCTGCAAAATTCTCCAGGAAAGATATGTTCTCCTTCAGCATTACAACCACATATTTAGAAGAAATGTTGAACATATTGTACAAATTGCTCAGTCCACACATAGAAAGAGTCATTTCAGTGTTTGAGAAAGGAAGTGGAGATAATGCATTAACCCCCAATGAAGAACAAACATACTGAGTCTTTCCCACAGCTGAATCACTTCAGGGAGGGCAAGGACAGAAAATGAAGACCTGACTTCAGATGCCTCTTTGTTACACTCACCCCAAAGCACTATTTCCCTCACAGTGTCCTATGAGATGCACACAGGTGCTCACCAGGTAAGAGATAATACAGAGCAAAGAGAAGCAGGTAAGTTCCTTACTCTACTGGCCTCTTCAGAGCCTCAAAATGCAAATACAGCTCTGTGCCTTACAAAGAAAAAAGAATACAAAGGGTCGTAAACTTGCCTTAGTTTTTCTCCCCAAACAATTCCCATCAACCTCTCCTGAAACAGAGGTAACACTCTTCTACTTTGAGAACTTAAAATCCAGATGTGAGATTTCCCTCAGATGCCCACCAGCTGACATCACTATTTCCTAGGTGTACAATTTTAATTCTACAGCCGGTTATCTAGCGGCGATGAAACATCATGCATTGTGCTCTAATGAATACAAGACAAATACTTTAATGAAAGGAATCTCCTCCTCTGTTGTATTGCCAATACCTTTTCCACTGTATATCAAATTTGCTGCATAATGGAAAAATTACCTTATGTCAAAGTTTTTGCCTTTTTTCATTTTTTCTTTTTTATGGATAACTGAAATATGCTACTGTGCTACTATGATATTCTGTTCTAAGGATATGGATTAAATCATCTTTATACCTCTCTCTTCACTCCCCACACATATACACACAGGTATGCAATTTTAAGATAAAATATCTGAAGAACAAAAAAATTTTCACAATGACAATGTTACTCAGCAGCTTCCTCTTAAACAACCTACAGCTTAACAGAAGGTCAGCAGCATAAAAAAAAGTGATGACTTTGAAATGTGCGTCAGGAAACAGAGCTATTTATCAATGTGCCTGATGAGAATAAGGTGCGAGCCCATCTCAGCAGCCCGGATGACTGCTGTTCATCACACTCGGCGGCACTAAGCCAAGACAGAATGACTATTACCAAGTTGTTATGGTAACTAAATTGTAGCTGGTTCCATAAAACATTAGCTTTCCCTCGCAGGGACTGTGTTTAAAATTCAATGCCAGTCAGGGCCTCTACTCCAAATGAGGCAGCTGTTGGCCCCTTCCAAGGACCCGTCACCACCCAAGAATAAACTGCACTTGAGCGGGACGCAGCAGCAGCCACAGCAGGCCAGGTCAGTCACCAAGGCCAGAGACATCACGGCCACTATGCCGGCCTCCTGCAGCTGACTGCACCAATAAAGAACCACTATCCGCAAAAGCAGAGAAAACAAGGCCAAGGTCATAGCTAGCACTGCTAACAGCAAGAGCACAGGTTGAACAGGCACCTGCTCCCAGCGGCCCACACAGAGCACTCTTGCAGATGGATGATCTGGAGGCCAACAGATTCGGTGTGAACACGCACCCCTCCCTCGCTCACTATCCGCAAGTCCTCTTTTGGCTTAAGCCTCTCTGTACTACACAGGTGATCACCGTGGGACTGTGTGGTGCTGACAAGGATGAGCATGACATCAAAGAACTTGGATTTTCACCTTTTATCCTACAGCTGACGAGCTGTATGGTTTTAGGCAAGTTACTTAATGTCTTTCAAGCCTTACTCCTTTCAACTGTGAAATAAAGATAAAGCTATCTACTCCTTTCAGTTGAGAAGTTCACATAGTACTACGTGCAACACGGAAGAACTTAGGACAAGTCTGCTACTGTCACTCTATCAGTGATAGGTACCGCTGCTTTGGGTAGACAAAGTGATGGTCACCTAAAGATACCCACAACCTCATTTCTGGAACCTGTGGGACCTTACATGTCAAAGAGACTCTGCAGAAGTGGTTAAATATCTCCAGGTAGTGTGTTTATTTTGGATTATCCAGTTGGATGCAGTTAATCACAAAACTACTTACGATGAGACAGAAAAGATCCTATAGCAAGAAATGCAGAGGTCGGAGAAAGAGACATCTAAGATGGTAATGCTGGCAGTGAAGGTAAAGGGAGGGGCAATGGTCCAAGGAATGCAAATGGCCTCTACAATTCAGAGGAGAGGAGAAAAGAGATTCTCTCTCCAAAATCCTACAGAAGAAACCTGCCCAGCAGACACCTCGATTTTAGCACCCACCCATCACCTCTGGAAATATAATACATTTCTATTGCTTAAGCTACCACATTAGCACTAACTTGTTATAGCAACGGTAGTCTACTGATATCCTATCTTATTGCTAAAATACACAGGAAGTGTGGGAATTACACTAGGCACATAGTTGGCCCTGAGTGAATGATACCTGTACGGTGGCGGAGACTAAGGGAGATCCCAGGCCTCCCCGAGTAACCAGCATCATCCACTCATCCACTGTAGCCAACACCTGTCACCTCCAGCACCTGTATGCCTCCAATTGCGTATCCAATAGCTATAGACAGATGCCATCCGTTAACCATTCCTTCTCAGATAATCACACCTGAAATTGTCCAGATACATAAATGAACCAGAAAGGGAGATATAATCAAGCAAGAAGCAGCTGAATTCTGAAAATGAGCCAATTGAGACAGGAATGTCATTAGCCCAAGGCTGTCTTGTAACTCAAGACTAGGAGAAAAAAATATATCATATTTTGAAAAGAAATCAAAAACATGTCTACATGCCTCAGGTCAGGTCTAAGACCACTGAGCCTGCAAAAGAAACCTGATGACATCCATGATAAGGTGATTCCAGAGGGTTCTGGGAAGGACTGAAACACAAAAATTCCAGTTCCTGTCCCAGCCAATAATGATAAATGTACCAATCAGAAGGAATCACAAAAAAAGAGTGTTTTGCCCTCGTTCCCCTGCAAGCCACGGTGCACTGTGGCTGGAGCATTAGGATTGCTCTTGGCGACATGACTCCTCCTGCACCAGTGACTCAGGGAGGGAGTGCTGAGCTCAGTGTTCTCGCCCTTCCGGGGGCGCTGCGCCCTGCTGCCTGCAGCCTCCAGTGCAGACAAGAGGCCGCTTTAATTGAGAGAACTTCAGCGCACAGTGGTCGGGGTGCTGGCACCAGCAACACTCCCAGTCACGTGTGGTAGGATGGGTGAGACACACGCAATAAACAGACCAGGACAGAGAATGAACACAGCCACAAAACAAGGGGACAGGTTATAAAAATCAGCTGATTCCTCATATGGGGAAAAAACTCGGACGCCAGTCAGAGCTGCCACATCCTTAAGCACCTTCACACACCTCCCTGAAAACAGCCTTCCTGGTCCACTGTGTGTCACGTTTACCTTGGCAATGGTGGGGGGTTAGGGAGCATCGCACCACTCGCCTGGCACATAGGAGATTTGGAACTTGTAAAGGCTGTACCCATGTGTCACCCTCTAACAGACTCTCAGGGAGGCCCTTTGGATGAGTCAGCAAAAAGCTATAGAGGAAATAAAGTGCAACTTAAGCTCATCCCATACATGACGAGATAAAACATGATTTCTGAAAGGTAAATAAATGGAACTGATTCAGAACATGGATGCAGCTAAGACAGTGCAACTAAAGATGTGCAGAAGTACTTCAAAAACTGGAAAAGAACGATGGGATAAGTGCATTTGAAGTGAAGGAGAGTATTGTGTGGCAGATTAATGGCACAGTGTCCTTTAGTGTAATAAGATTTTTAATTTAAACTTTCACCATATTTTTTAGATCATATACCTTATATTTAGGTTAGGAAAGGAGGACAACTCATTTTTAATTAAAACAAAAATATAATTAAAACAAAAAAACACATATATTTATTTTCCTTCATCCTGAAGAATCTGAAAGCACATAATTTTCTATTTTATAATGTGTTATTTTGGAAATCTCATTATTTGGCAACCTTCAAAAGAGTCAAAGATCATACTTACATTCTCAACAAACACTCCCCAAATCAAAGCACACATCTTTAAGAAGATCATACTGTACAAAAAAGACTTATAATAAAATCTCCTCTGGGACCAGTGATTTAGCTCAGTGGTTCTGACGCCTGCCATGCATGTGCAAGGACCCAGGTTCAGTCCCTGGTAACCACACACAACAATGCTGGGTGTCAAGACTCATGCCCCAGCAATTCATACCACAGTGCTGGGGCTTGGTGGATCATGCCTGTAATTCCCACACTTGGGAGGCAGAGGCAGGAGGATTGCTGAATTCGAGGCTGAGTTCAGGACCAGCCTGAACTACAAAGTGAAAGAAACCCTGTCTCAAAAAAAAAATAAAAAATCTCCTCTGAAATTCTCTCCTTAATCTCATGGGACAACCAAATTACACTAGTCGTTCAGTTAGCTGTCCCCAACATACAGAACTAAAAATGGTAAGATTGAGTCATTCATATTCAATTAGATGTACCTTGAGGACATCCTCATAAGTGAAATAAGCAGGTCATGGATGTGTAAATATCGTATGTTTTCTCTGGTATGAGAAAATAAAGATGTAAATGAGTTCTAGTATATATAGTTGATATTGTGAAATAGAAAATATTTAAAAGGAAACAGGGTGTAGGGGTAAATAAGGAGGGGAAAAAGAATGGGATAGTAATTTTTTAAAAAAGGAAACAAATCTTATGTATATAGGAGGTACAGGGTTGCAGGGCAGGTGGGGGAAGGGGAAAAAATGAGAACCAAGTCATGCCATATTCTGGTACAAACTCAATGTTGAATGCGATGATGATGTGTATTCATAATGCACCAATAAAAATCTGAATTAAAAAAGGAATATGCAGCAGTTGCCAGTTGATTAAAAGGAATTTATATGTTTAAAACAAATAAATATTTTATATGTTTATTTGTAAAAAATAAAGACTATTTAAATTTTTTTTAAAATATGATTTTTTAAACCCCAGAATAAGTACCCTGCTAGTTTAGATCATATTTCATCTTCTTTTTTTTTTTTGTCCTGGTAGCATTTTCATTTGCCAAACACTTAGTGTTTACATTTACCTAACATTTTCTGGGCAAAAAGATGTGGCACAAAATTCTAGCTCAGAGCAAATTATGAGTGGAACACACATGGAATGTCAGAGTTTTCCAACTGGACACCAGGGATTCTTCAGCATCCACAGTTGAGGTGTGCCTGCAGGGTAGGAACTAGAAATGTGACACCTTCCATGTTTCAAACTGAACTTTAAGGGTTTTATTTTTTTAATGTCTTGGTCTTGTGAAGAAAGACTGTCTGAAGACATCTAATCTGACTCTCTTCCTTCACTAACAAACACAGAGAATTGAAGATGAGATGATCAGTTTGCCCAAGGCAGTCTGGGTTTATATTACATGAACCATTGTTAGTCTGAATAGTATACCCACAGAGAACAAATAAATTATACAGTAATTCAAGGTAGAGAGCTATAAATCTGCCCATGTTCATATGCATGTCACTCAGTACGAGGTTTTCCCAAGATGCCTCCTACTACCCAGAGCGGTGGACACTGGACTGAGAAATTTCAATTCATTCACTCATTAGGGCAGGTTGTAACTCAGGTTGGTCAGCGGAAGGCTCGGGCTCATCTACACAGAACTTCAAAGTCTCTCTGCTTTATACAGACAGATCTCAGAGTCCTTAATAAGGTAACACTGGTCCAGGACTTCTCAATAAACCCCACACAGAAAGCTGTTGTCATGTTCCTTCCAGAAAGCTTTATGTGTTAAATCTGTAGCAGAGTCCACTGGGAAGCACAAGCAGCTGGCATTTAGGTTATAACCCAAGATTTTGTCTGTAAGTTAAAACTAAAATTCTGGTCATCTCCCAGTTGTCTATATGTCTGGGTGGTTATAACTCAAGAGTCCACTGTAATGCAGTCAGAGAACAGTTCTTTTAGTTAGGTTTTTATTTGTTTCACCAATAGAGGGAAGAATTCCTCTCAAGCCTAATAGGCTTGGGGGAAAAATATGAATTGTTACTGGATATTTTTCCTTATTTACATCACACTGATTTTTTTTTCCTTACACAGTATCCAAAACAATATATCTTTTGTACAATCTTTTGAAAAACTACACTGTTAGACTTTCTTCTTTAGTGCACTTACAATTCTCAAACTGAGGAGTGCATTTCTGGAAGTTATCCAAAGTAGAGACCACAAGAATTCCTGAAAGACAGACAGATAGATAGATAGATAGATAGATCCTATTTCTATATTTCTAATTTATTTTTGAAAAATAAAATACAAAAAAATTATTGAGACAGAGTCAACCATCACTTTTAGTGTGAAGTGTGATATGTCAGAGCAACTTCCTGCTTGCTTCCAGAAACAACTGTATGTCATCCTCCATTTTTAGGAACACAGGAGCTGAAATCACAGGTGTTACAATTACAGGTGTCCCAAGGTAACTCTATGGCTGCCACCCTTGACCTGCCATGGCAGTCTCCATCGTTGCCTTTCAGAATGTGACCTCACCTGTGTTTCCTGAAGGAGCTCTGCCATTGCTCCCCATCCCTTGACATAAATTCTATTTGGGCCATTAACATCCGGATAAGGGTTCCTGTCAGTGAGTGGACACACAAACTTCTGAAATTCTCTCAAGACGACTATCAGGCATTCCCCACATATCACCCGGCCATATCTCCTAGTCACGTCATGATTCCCTACAACCTACAGGGCCTGCCTAGAAACTCTAGATGCAGAGACAAAGTTGAAGTGTTACACGAAGCCCTTTATCAGCATACTGCCAATATGGTATACTCCAAGGTGTGAGAAAATCTTGTCAACTTCTGCCCTTTTCCTAATCATCAAATGAAACACTGCAGGTAGCAAAAGAAGAACAAAATAAGAAGAAGTTGGCAATGACAATGAAAATGTGATGAAGAAAGCTCTATCACTTATCACTGTAGTCCCTGGTTTAGAGCAATCGGTTATTTTCTCAACCCCCACAGCTTAAAAAAATATTTATGATTTGTATTCATTGTGATAGATGCCTCACTGAGAGATGACTTCCTCTTGTAACTGAGACTGCACTACTGCATTATTTCTGTATTTCCTAGCTTAAATCCAAAAATTTAAGGGGAGAAAAAAGAAAACACTTTACATTCACTGTTCTAACCCTGACCTGCTGTGGTAATCTCTTAGTTTTCCCCACTCTCAAAGAAATAACTATATGCTACTAACTTCGTAGGATTACAAAAAATTAAGATTTGTCAGAAATATCTAAAGCCATAAAGAAGGATATAGTGTTAAAGAAGGGGCACAGTGAAGAAGGCCAGGAAATCGTCCTTTAGCCCAGTTATGATGTTACTGATGCTGTCCAAGAGGGCATGGTTCTGGCTTTTTTTAAGCCTCAACATAACTAGACAATGGAGATAAAAAGGCTAAGAGAGTAAAAGACATACGAAGATTAGTACATTTAGACAAAGAGAGGTAAAGCTGAATTTTCTTTCCTAAACATATTCCCATCTTCTTCCTAAATTACTGTAATAAGAAACTATTGCAATATTTGAAACAAAACCAATGAGCATATGCTCCATACAGTTGTGATTTCCAACAGAAATGTAAGACTAAACCTCCAAACAGGCCACAGGTATATACGACTTAACCTCCCTAGCAGTTTCCTCAGACAACTATTTTGTCGGGGAAGAGAAAACATTCAGAAATGGGCCCTCACAGAATTATGCCTCCCCAGTTGTTTGGCAGGAAAATACAATCTGCTTTCTGTAATTAGTTCATTCAGAGTGGTATTTGATAGAACCCTAGCTATACAAAATGATCTTGAGCTGATTGAAGGACATATTCAAGCCCTCCTGTCGACAATGTTTGTTCGGAATAATGTGCCTTGACTCAAGGAGAGGATAGACACTGTTTATACAATTTTAACATCTGTAAAGATGAATTTATTAATTCCAGAAGCAAGTGTTATTAGACCATTTTGAGAATAAAAAAGAAGAGGGTAACACTTTAAATCATACTCTCCTGAGAAAAAAATAAGCAAATTATCCACAAAGCTCACTTGTAGTACGAAAAACAAATTATCTTGCTTGATCCATGTATGACATATAGAACATACTGTGTCATGTAACTGTAATTCACCAGCACTACTGACACTGCAGAAACCTGTCTCAAGGGTGAGACATAACAACCCCAAAACACAGAGGGAAAGAAGTGCTCTCCTTTCTTTCATGCCTCCCTTACAAAACAAGTAGAAGATGCTTCCCCAACTACTGCTATGGACGGTAAAATATGTGCAGCCCCCCATATCACTGAGGTACAACTAAAGTCTTGTGATAATTAAGAACACTCCAAGTAAAGATTAACTGAATCCTTACACGTCTGCCTGAATCAACTACAGCAAGCCCTTCTTAGTCAGACAAGTTAACTGAAAAGTGTAGAAATTAGTGATTCTGGGATCTATTTCCACTTTATCACTAATCACTTCTGTAAATGCAAGTAAAACCCTGTTCTTTACTCCACGCCTCGGTATAATCACCTGTAAATGGGTGAGAAACACACGCATTACATATCTTCCACACTTGAAGCTATCAAGGGCTAAACAATGTTGACAAATATCAAAAGAACAATTTGGGTGCAAGAAACACCACATAAGTTATTTCTTGTTAACATTTCGTTACCACAGGACTACTGTTCTTTTTGTAATCCTACTACCAAGTTTCATTAAACCAACTTGGAGAAAGACAAATGCTTTATTATACCACATGTACTTTAAAGCTACCCTTGTAGACCATTTTTAGTTACTAGAGTCCAAAATAGAATTTGAGCACATTTGTTCAGCAGGTTTTAGGGATGTTTCTATTACCTATTAGAAATAGTCTAACCCTGACCATGGACTACTGCCATTTACCCCCACCCTTGTCACAAATGGCTATTGTGTCAATTTAGTCTTATCACAGCTTTGTACAGAAAAAGAAAAAACTGAACAGGTGGTGAATGAATCTAGTTTAAAAGTCAGATTAACTTTCACAAAAAGACCGTTGGAGAGAATAGCATACAACTGTGTCTCTTTACACATACAGCTAATCAGTTGGCACGAAGCTATTAAACTTCACCCTCTGACTTGACCATTCCAAGGCTACCGAAGCCTCTAATGTATAGTGATACCCTATGTTTCTCTCAGAGATAGAAACTGGCAGCTAAACTCTCATATACCTTTTTCCCCTGTATTTTATCAGGTAAGCCCAACAAAACTTACCTGAGCAAAATGCAAGGCTTCATACTACACAGCTACACACATAAGAAAACAAAAAACTGCACCACTACGATTCTGGCCACAAAACCATTTGCTGACATGGTATTCCTAGCATGCCCAGATAATGGTGCAGGCATGCTTGAATGCTGAAATGTAAGTGGGATTATTTATTTTCTGGGCATGACAGAAAGGAAATAAAATGTAGCATTATGCTTCTTACAATTAGAACTCGGCCAATGTATTGTCTGCTGACTGGCTGTTGAATTTCAATCTATTCTTTCACCACAAGCCCAGCAAAAATACAAAATAAAGGTCTGAACATCAGCCATACAACACAAATTCTATTATGCTGAAAGCAAGAAAGCTGGATAATGACATCTTTTCCTGTCTACAAGGTCATCCTCTTAATTTATGGATTCATTCAATTCTTAGGTCCCATTCAATATGTGTTAGTCTTCAAAGAAATCCTCACAGATTCCTAACAAGAGCTCTAAAGGAAGGCTCAGAATCCAACCACAAAAACCAAGCACAACACGTCGATTAGTAAATTGTTCCTTTTGGGTAAGCAATACAAAAAAAAATATTTTTCTAATTTAAATATCTTTTAGAGGGCAATACACTGCTTTATCAAGACATTAAACTGTAACTCTAGCCAAAAATGAAACTAATAACATATGTTAAAGGTTAATTTTCAGGAGCTTAGATATATAATTTACCACCCACTTCTTTTTCATTAGCAGCACTATCTCAGCATTAAAAACTTTCCTGGACTGTGCTTTCCTTTGGTACTGATTCACATGACTAGAAGAGAACAATTATTTATCTTTCAGTCTTCAAGTAACTGATCAGCAAATAGGGTCAAATCCTTGGTTCTTTGCACTGCATCTGAAAGACTATATGCATAGCCATAAACCTGTAGAAGTCCTGCTGCTTGGATCTCTCTGACAAAATAGAATGTTTAAGTACAAACTGGAAAGTCAATGAAATCAAACCACTCTCTATCAAACAATTATTGTGGTTGTTATCTTCAAATTTTGCTAAGTAGGGAGTGGATTCAAAACTTCGAAGTTGCAAAGAAGCCATTTGTAGCTAACAAAATCATAGTTATGCTAAGTGTCAATCTTTCCATCTCATAAATTATTATTCATTTTTTTCATATCAAATACATGATGAGATTATACAAATGTATCTTGATACGTAAGAGTGTCACAGTTTTAGGGAATGCATGGCAGTTTTGTACAATACACTGGCTCATTAATATATTTTTACAGGTTGAAAGCACTCAATCTGTGTCTCATTTTCTGAAAATTTTCTTTATTAGATATAAATTTAAGTGGTTACCATCTAAGTACACTATGTTAGGGCTTTTCGAGTAGATATTCAAACATACAGTTTTATGTGATTTACATCTGACTAATAATTATTCAGCCTTCAAGGGCTCAGAGAACTCCTGGCAAACCTTTACTCAAGGGCTGCCCCCGACGTCAGTTCATATTTCTCTGGACTAACTTAGCTACAGCAGTGACACTCTTTCACTACCAAGCATTCCTTGTTTTTGTAAATCGCCTTGTGATAACTCCATCATTGCTAATATTGAACCAGTTAAATAAGACACCGTTCAATAAATGGGTCCAATTCAACTTATAATTTTGGTCTCCACCAGCTGGTAAGATAATACACATAGCAAATGACTTTTATCTACCTTTTCACTTCGTATACTTTCTTGTGGCATACATAGTTGCAGTTTTTGATGAAGTTAAAATGCGTAGCAGATACACACAATGACCTTCCATTTGCTTTAGTGGGTGGGATCTTTAGCAACAACAGCCAACTTCTCACACCAATTCTCAAACAGTTGATACTATCTCTCCCACTTTTCAGATGTGGACAAGCTCCTCTGACCACGTTCACACTGCTTATAAAATACGCTGTATTAAACAGACTCAGCTCTTAGGTGATGCATCGTATTGCTTCTGGAGTGAACAATCTTACGGTGTTACACTTCTGAGCTCTCTCTCAAAGGGAATTATATATGCCATTCAGGTTTAATATTCTTCAGTGATCACTGCTACTTTCTGAATGAAAGTCCTTGTTCACCCTTTTCATTCCTAATTGAATGGATTTGAGTGTTTTGTTTCCCTTTTGGATAAGGTTGGCTAAGGAACTGTTGACTTTATTTATTCTTTCAAAGAATTCACTCTTTGGGATGGGGATTTAGTTCAGTGGTTCCAGCACCTGCCATGCAAGTACAAGGTCCCTAGTTCAAACCCTGGTATAACCACATATCACAATGTCAGTGGTAGTGATTCACGCCTGCAATCCCAGCACTCAGGAGGCAGAGGCAGGAGGATTGCTGAGTGTGAGGCTTTCCTGGGCTAATAGTGAGCTCAAGGCCAGCCTGAACTACAAAGCATGACCTTGTCTCAAAAAAAAAAAAAAATCAACTCTTTAATTTATTGATTTTTTTTGTATAATTTTCTTAGTCTCCATTGAATTAATTTCTGCTCTGGTCATTATAATTTTCTCCCTAGTACAAGCTTTGGATTTGTCTTGCTTCTCTTTATCTAGTAGCTCGATGTTCAACATTAAGTTAAAGCTTGCTATTTTTCCTACTGTGGACATTCACTCCTATGAATTTCCCTCATAGCACTGCTTTCTTTATGTCCCATAGATCTCTGTATGTTGTAGTGGTGATAGGCTGTCCAGCTTTCTGGCTATCTCAGGCTGCACCTGTATCATGCACATGAATTTATTCCTGCATACTAGCAGCCCTCAAGCTTTTCATGTTCCCTTTTATTTTTGTACCCTTGCATCCTGAAACAGCCCCCTCCACTATGGCCATCTGGTAGGTTCCCACTCATCCTTCGTGACTCAGTTCAAGCATCTCTCTGGCATCCTTCCCCGCTGCCTTCCTACCAGGCTGATTTACACCCACCTCACTTTTCCATGCACCTTCTTCATGTATTTAGTACACTGACGAAGTTTTATATTAGAAAGTTCTTGAAAGTCCCTAACCAACAGAGAGCTTCTTAAGAGTGACTCTTTCCTCTATATTTTTCAGTAATGAAGAGGATAACCATGCTTCAAAAATAAGTGAAAGAATGAATGTGTAAGTGGCCTGAGTACAGTCAAACAAACATCACCTAAATAAAAAGTCTAGAACACTAGGACTTTGTGGTTATCAAAACTGGAAAGCTATGAAAATATGATTAACAAAGTCATTTTTGTCTTAAACTGTGTTTTATAAAAACAAAAATTCAACCTAGAAATCTCATTGCCCAGAAGTCAGAGGTCCACAGCAAAAGCTCAAAGTAGGAAGACCTTGATCATTTTAAGACATGACCAGTAGCTCGATAAAGCCAGAATGTACAAACAGGATGGCCAGATCCAAGACCAGTAAAGGCCAGATCCTAAAAGACGACATGGCGGGTCCGACTGAATTTTGCATGACGACGTTACCACTCCCCTTCCCAATGATGACAGACTTCTCCTGCCTCTTCTCGTTGAGATGCTACTTGCACACTAAGCATTATCCATTTTCCCTAGCTAGAAGATTTTCTTTCTTTATCTGATCCTCTCCACAAATACTCACACCTGTCTTCAGAACTTGCCACTTCCACACTAGGGTTACTTCATCTGCCAAATAAAGGCATAGGTCTTTGCAACTATTCTAAACAAACACTTCTACTAAAATTCAGTGGACTAATAAGTCTTTAAACAAAATCATGATTGCAAGGAATAGCAATTCCAAGATGTATTTCACGTGAGGAAAATTCCTCTTCAGAGTGCCCACTGTTCTATATGCTTCAATTGGGCCCATGACCTAAGTAAAACTACTTAAAAGCATACAGAAATATCCATCTTACTATTGATTACATAAATATGAGGTCTCATAACCATTGCTCATATAGAACAAGCTGTCAAGTTGTATTTGAATTGCATTCTCTGTTGTTAAGAGCTAAGAAAAGATTTCAAATGTGTAATTAACTGAAAATGTTAAAGAAAAAACATTATATCAAGGGCAAAAAATAATAAAGGCACAGATAGGATAAAGAGAAGACATATTTTTATTGAGAGGAAAGAAAAGGATTCACACATTTTATTATAAACTATAGCTCAAAGCCTACTAGTTTTCTAAAAATGAAGTGAAAACTATAATACAAGCACATGTATATACATTTATATTTATATTTTCCAGGAAAAGTAAGATTCATTCTCCCAGCACTTGGACCTCAAAAGAATCAATATAACAATTGATATTCCTGAAGAATAGCCACAGATCAAAGACACTGCAAGAGTTAGCATTTTCATGTGTACCAAAGGTGCTATCATTCTGAACTATTCCACTGAAGACATACATTGTAAGCATGGATTGGACACTACAATCACTCCTTAGTAATGGAATATACTACACAATGGTGCAGCATTCACAAGGAAGAAACTGCTACACTTTCAGTGTGACTGCTGCTTGTATGCTAAAATATGGTCTATATTTCACAGAGTATTTTCTCAACAAATTTTCATACATGGACTTTGTTCCAGATTCTGCCACAGAACGGAGCAGAACATGAGTAATAATTCTGCCTCACTTGAAAATCTGAATCTAACTGTGTGGTGAGCAATGAGATACATGGCTGAGCCCAAGGGTGGCCATCTTCTCTGTGGTGAACTATGCATTGCAGCCACCACTTCCCTGCAAGACATGTGATCAATGAAACTGGAGCACAGGTGGAAGTTATCTGGCAGCCAGAAGATCTCGCAATGTTGGCCATCCTCAGAAAATCACACACCCAGCAGTATTCCTTCCCTCCATCACCATCATCACAGAAGAAGGAAGGAGGAACAGGAAGAAGCTCTTGGATAATAAACACACCAACAACGACCAGTGCTTGAGTCCTATACAGTACCTTAATGTGGTCCTAGTGCACCCAGTCATATAGTAAGCCAAGCTATCCTGGCCCCTCATAGACCAACAGAAGATCCACAATGGCATGAAAAGGACAACAGAATCAATAAAAGGCTCAAAATTTTGGGGTGGTATTAACTCAAAGGCTTTCTCCCAGAGAACTTTTCCTCCCACAATTAAAAATTCAAATATCACCCAGTTAAAATATTAAGATTCTGGGCCAGGGATTTAGCTCAGTGGTTCCAGAGCCTGCCTGGCAAGTGCAAGGACCTGGGTTTGATCCCAGTAACCATTTATAGCAATGCCAGGTGTGGAGACTCATGCTCACCAGCAATCAGAAGCACATACCACAGTGCCAGGTGTGGTGACTCACACCTGTAATCCCAGCACTTGGGAGGCAGAGGCAGGAGGATTGCTGTGAGTTCAGGGCCAGCCTGAACTACAAAAGCAAGATGCCGTCTCAAAAAAAAAAAAAAATTAAGATTTCTGCTTTCTTCAAGCCTACAATACCAAAGCTCTGAAAATCTAAAGGTTTTCATAAACTAACCTGAAATAAAAGCTACAATCTTTGTCCCACTATACTCATTTCCCACTGCTCCTGCATCACAAACTTAGACATTCAAAACACAACTGCATTATGTCTCAGTTGGCTGAGGGTCTCAGTTGGCTGAAATCCAAGCATCAGCACTACAATTTCCCTTTCTGGAGGTTCCAGATGAGAACCTGTTCCTGTGTTTTGTCTGGCTTCTAGAGGCCACCAACTGTTCTTTCCCATTTGCATTGGCAAAGGCTCCAAGGTAACCTTTCCATTTCCATTATCTTATCTCTTCCTTTGACTGGAAATGGGAAAGAACCTCCACTTTGAAAAACTCTGCGCTCAGACTGGTCCCCACCTCAAGGGCCTGTTAAGCTTTAATTATATCAACAAAATTCAATTTGCTAAGAAAGATGCTATTCACATGTTTGGAAGATTGTATTGCACACATTGGAAGGGGGCTTTATTCTGCCTACTAAATTCACATACTGTGAATTTTCACATATTTCCTTACCACACACAGTAAGTACCAATATTAGCAAGTTTACCTAAAAGTTGGTGAAATGCTTTTCCATTTGGGAAGAAAAATTTCCAAAATATGATATAGATTTAGGCAGTATGGGGGCTTCCCTGAATAGATGCAAGCTCATAAAAAAGACAAGAGCTACAGGTAATGGCATAATTTTTAACTGAACTTCCTGTGACACCGGAAGTCTACCTGCTGTGGGCAGAAAAGCCTTGATTGTTACCGAGGCGATATACAAGAGACCTCGAAAGAACATGAGCATTCATTAATGACGCAGAATTCAGGTAACTCTCGACTAGGGTAATATAATCCAATCCAGTCCTATGCTGAACACAGCCCAGCCATTTGAAATGGTAAAGTCAAATGATAAATAGAGCAGCTAAATACTATGAAAGTAAATTTAAATTTTTAATTAAAATTTACATTCCAATTTCCTCAAGGGCAAGGCATTTGTTTTCATTATTTCAGTACTTGTGATCGCCATCACAGTGTAAAAGGCAACTGAGACCTACAAAGTTTACTCTGGTTTAAACATATTTACTTCATGGAATAAATTAATGCAATGCCAAACATACCAAGTACAAAAGATGAGCACAACAAGATGGAACACATTACCCAGGAATAAATAAAGGAAAACATACATATCAGAAAGCATCTAAGAAAAGCACATCCAGGGCCGAGGATTTAGCTCAGTGGTTCCAGTCCCTGCCTTGCAAGTTCAAGGTCCCTAGTTCAATCCCCGGTAACCACATATAACAATGCCAGGGCATGGTGACTGACACCCAACAGCAATCAGTACCACATACCACAGTACCGGACTCGGTGACTCATGCCTGCAATCCCAGCAATCAGGAGGCCGAGGCAGGAAGACTGCTGTGAGTTCCAGGCTCATCTGGGCTACATAGTGAGCTGAGGGCCAGTCTGTGTTACAAAACAACAAGACAAGACCCTGTCTAACAAAAAAAAAAAAAAAAAAGCACATCCAGATTCTACACTCATCTGTGACTGCCCAATTTCACCAGCAATGAGGAACAGCTTAATTTCTATTTTATTTTATGAAGAAAAGCAACACCAGGGCTGGGGATTTAGCTCAGTGGTTCCGGCACCTGTCTTGCAAGTGCCAAGGCCCAGGTTTGATCCCCAGTAACCACACACAATACTGGACGTGGAGACTCAAACCCAGCAATCAGTACCACATACCACGGTGCCAGGCGTGGTGGCTCACACCTGTAATCCCAGCACTCAGGAGGCAGAGGCAGGAGGATTGCTGTGAAATGAGTCTGAGGCTGAGCTCAGGGCCAGCCTGAACTACAAACTGAGACCCTGTCTCAAAAAGAAAAGAAACACCAGACCTATGTTTATCAATTCTAAAAGTAATTCTGGCTGCACTTTGTGGTCAAACATAAAAATATCAAGAAGAACTAGTGACTTCATTAACTCTGTCCTGAGGCATTTGATACAATGAATCCATGATGTCTTGAAAACCGATCTCTGAAAGAGCATTTGTCTGTCTTCCTGAGTCCTCCCAGGTGATGCTTGTCCCAAGAGCAAATGTGTACATCAAAGATAGAAAAGGAAAAAAATCAATTTTGGTTCCCAGAGAGCACGATGTCAGTGCAGGTCACTGAACACCGTCACTGTTTTATAATAAGATAACCTGGGGCCTGAAAAAATCCTCAGGGACACGAATCCTATTAGTTACTCCCTCTAACAAATCAAATACCAAATGAACAAAAAGCACATGCTTTAAACCAGAAATGAACTGATGACTCGTGTATGAAAATATTAATACTAATATTAAAGCTCAAAAAATTCTTCCATTCTCCAGAGTTCTAAGCATCCAAATACATGAAATATTTGGTCAGTGTTTAAATTTTCATAATGGGTTTGGGGGTGGTGTGTTTTTTAATTTGTTTGGTTTGATTCTCCAAACCATGCTATGTAAATCTCGGAGAATGCACCAAAACTTTTATGTAGAATCTATTCTAAATAAAATATCCAATTTTTAGATTTCATTTGCTGTATAATGTGAAAAAAAATTTTGACACAATCTGGAAATATGCAAAAGCCGAGTAGCCTACCATTACACACACACACAAAAAAAAAATATAGTCTTTTGGTTTTGTTTTTTGAGAGAGGGTTTCAATATGAAGTTCAAGCTGGCCTCAAACTCAGGACATCCTTCCTGCCTCACGCTCGTGAGTGCTAGAATTATAGGTATATGCCACCATGTCCAGCCAATATGTGAAGAACAGTCATAATAGGTTATGTGCTATCTGGGCCTTGTTTAAGTCATAGATATTTGGAGCACTTTATCTTACATAGTTTAGTAGCTAAAAGAGTATCTTCTGTGATATTAAAATCTCACGTCACAAAAGCCTTTGTGTTGGGGAGGAATGGTTTTTGGGTTAATTAAAGGTAAGCTATACTGTTTCCCCAAGCCTCAGCCAGAATATGCCCCAGCCAACAACACCCTAAGCCCATCTTTAAATTTTCTGAAAACAATTAAATTTATATTAAATGAATCCAAAAGAAGTACTAGCGCTGAGTCATACTCTAGCAACAAACAAGTTATTCTCAAGAGGTAAATGTATAAAAGGTTACAGGTACTGTTTACTCATTGTGGTAAAACTTTATTAACACAGCATTGTGTCAAGTATCCCTCTATGAACTGTTATTTCTACCTATCAATAAAACAGAGATATTTATATTCAGAAGCCTAAGGGAATTTAGTCATCAATTCATGCTATATAACAGATTAATCAAATGTTTAGCATTTTCAAACAATATGTATTTACTAACTTATAGGGTAGCTTAGATGGTTTTGATAGGGAGCTATCAAGAGGATTCAAAGAGTTAACCCAAGACCACAGCTATGTGAAAACTTTGCTAAGCCGGGAGAGTTCTCTTTGCAAGGTGGATCCTTCATGGGACTGGTAAATGAGTGCTGGTTGTTAGCAAAAGAGCTCACTTTCTTGCCACGTAAGTCTCTGTGGCTTGAGTATTCTCAACACCACAGCTGCTTTCTGGAGAGTAAGTGATCCAATCGAGGAAGGCAGAACTTCTTTTATAATAGTCTCCAAAGTCTTACATCATATTTCATTGATCACACAAAATATGTCTAGTAATGTAGGAGGAGATGCCTCAAAGACATGAATGGTAATAGACAAAAGGCACGGAGGACCATCTTGGAGGTTGACCAGCAGAATCTTGAAATAAACTTCTAATGAAATAAATACTAAAGCTCCCACATTTTAAAACTGCTAAAGTTTAATTTCTTAGAAATGATTCTTACATATAATAATATGGTAGTAATTAGACATCCCATAAACTCTTTGAGGGAGGTACCAGTATTTATTGAATCACACTAACCCCACATTTTTTAACCCTGATTTATTAGATTTGCTCAGTTCCAACACATTTTTTGTGCATGATTTTGTACATATTTTAAAGAATCACCATAAATGCTTAGCAGCATAACTATACAATTTTAACATCCATTGTACTGATAGTGGAATTAACATTGTAAAAGATATTCAAAATGCTCAGAGTAAATAACAATTTTCATTACCAGAAAAAAAAAAAAAACTAAATTAAGAGGAATTTTAAGAGGTTACCTAATTCGTAGAAATGGAATCAAGTCCATTGGAATCCATTATATCACCCTTTCTACTTTTATGTTTACTCAAAACTTGTCAAAATAAAAAATTTACATTTCAGCATGCTAATCCAATAGAGTAATTTTTCAGATGAGGACACATGATCAGTATATAATGAAAATTATTCAATAAAACCCCAAGTATGGAACTCAAAGAAAAAACAAAACAAGTAAGAACAAAAATATCACATCTTAAAGAAAATAGTATTTTCTCAGTGAACAAACTTTCACTGACTTCACAAAAAAAAAAAAAAAGTATTTTGAGCACATACCTGTAGCAAAGCCTTGTAATTTTAGGATTACAAGAGGATTTCAGTAGGTAGTTAGGGTGTGTGAGTGTTTAGCACTGTAACAATGCCATATATTTAATGTCATTTTTTAAACTAACAACAGCTAATTCTGACTTGGAGTATGAACTTTTGAATGAACATCCATTGATAATCTTGAAATTACATTTGTTGATAAAGTTATCTGGAAAATGAATAGAACCACCCCTCTATTCTCTCATTTAATCTTCACAAAAACTTTTTATAACTATGTCAGAGAGGGGCACCTAGTCTCAGATTAAGAAAATACCCAGCATCATATAGCAGATAGCAGAGTTGGAATTTAAACTCTAAAAGAGTGCTCCAGAATCCACATTCATAATTGGTTTAGTGTTTTTTTGTTTTGTTTTGTTTTGTGACAAGGTCTCGCTTTGTAGTTCAGGCTGGTCCTGAGCTCAGCCTCAAACACATCACAGCAATCCTGCCTCTGACCCTCGAGTGTTGGGATTACAGGCGTGAGCCACTGCATCCAGCAATATTATTAATTTTTTTTCATAATTGTTGATAACTACCACCTGAAAGTGTATCGATACAATCAGGCAAATCATCCTTGTAAGGTAGCGTAAGAACATAATATTCTTTTAAATGGAAAAAAAAAATTTCCCAAGGAGTAAGACTTTGTGGTCATACTTATTTTTACAAGATGACCATGTAAAGGGTAGCACTGCTTTCTCTACAATATGCCTATAAAGCCTACAACATAAGGCTATGGAGGACAGATGAGGACTTAATCTCTCCTAAGAGAAAAATTAGAATCCAATATAAGGTTCACAGTTCTACATATCAACTGACCACATATACATATATACAATACAAGAAAAACATTTACATTTACTGCAACTTTTCCTGGCTATACCTAAATCGGTATAAATCACTTATCAAAGCAAAAACTTTCTTTCCGATCTTCAAGAAAACTTAATTCTAGGATACTAGTAATACCTGTAGACTTTGAAATCTCTAGTTCCCCAACATCTACAGGAGCTAAAATGAACTCTCCAGAAATTGTTGGCTAGATTAGCCAAAAGCACAATGGCACAAACACTGTTAAATGTGGGTCAGGAACCAGCAGCTTTATATCTGTCCTGGGATTGGACTTACTTCCTCCAAATATTTTGAAATCATTCAAAAATAAGAGAATAGTAAATACATACAATTTTAAAGGCCCAGAGCTTTCTTTTATAAGACCGTTGAGTTACATAACCAACTTGAATGCTGCCTTAAATTCTGATTCTGTGCTACTACAACGCTTGTCCTGAGACTTCATCTGGGACAGAGAAAGATGACGACCGAAGGAAACATCAGCACCAGGGGCTCATAACAGATATTACTGTTGACAGTCAGACTTGGGAGAGAAAATGAAGTATGAGAAGAAAGATGGCTCTGGGGATGTTTTCTTCTGCCCTGAGATCCACTTAACTTTACAGAAAATTACTTTTCCTCATGCAGTGGGGGAGGAGAAGAAGGCGGTCTTAAACGGTGACCAGCAGGAGAATAAATTCATTCCTCACTTGTATAAGGGCTGGGATCATCAAGTGTCGTATACAGTGTCACGTGATTAGTGACTGAGCTGTCCATGGGACACAGTGAGTAATCATCTTTCAACAATGGTCCAAGGAAAAGTCTCCAAAGTCTTCTGTTTCTTCTGAGAGAGACAGAGTGTGAATCTTGCAGCATCTACCACTGCTACACATGTATACCCACATGGATAGGATTAGGTCATGTATACACAGATCCGAGAATTCAAAAACAGGGAAAAGATTATTTTTCTTTTGGAAGCAACAGTAAAACAAAATGACATCTGAGATTAAGAAGCTCTATGCAAGAATAAGTCTGGAAAGAAGTGAAACACCGGAACACAATTCTGTTCCCAGGGCTCCTACCTTCCGCCCCTAACTCCCTGACTTTCACCCCTTGGGTTGGATCTGCTGATTTTCTCATCCTAAATATATTCCACCTTCACACAAAACCAGACACTCCTGTCTAAGTTCTTTGCTATTTAGTAAAAGATCATGTGTTTCCTGCTAATTTTTAACAATCTCAAATAAATGAGGAATTAAGGGATACTGCAAAACAATGCTTGAGGATCCTACTAAGAATCAAAAGGGCAACAGCCACACAGAAGAGCCAGCTCACAAGTTCTTCTCCGATGAAGTCCCTGGATGATCATAAAGTGTAGGTCTGTGTCTACACTGCAACTTCCACCTAGGACAACCATTTCCTGTTGCCATGGGTTACAAGAATGAGTCACTTGGAGCTCTCCAGACAACTTCAAAGACACCGAACAGCGATTTCAGAATTAACAAAATATATTCCTGGCAGTTAGCAGTGTTAACCAATTCAGTTCTGATATTTTTAATATCCGATGATAAATACTTGCTAATCTCCCTGCATGACAATAGGGACTTGAAGTAAACTGGAGGAATTTTTCTTTTGCAAAACGATAGCTCATCATCAACCTTTCATTAAATGATCCATACATAGATGTAAGGGAACAGTTTCAGAAATGAAGTGCGACAAAAGGGTCATTTAGAACCTGTCACTGGTATACCTTTTAACCTCAAATGATAGCACACTCAGAACAGTTTTCATGTTAGATGTGCCACGTGTACACACACAAGGAGCAGTGACAGCAAAATGTTAAATGACCAAAGGGCACCATACCTCTTAACCCAACAAGAAACGTGAACATTTTATTGCATCTACAGTTAACTGTACATTTAAGTTGCACTCAATCTGCCAGGAGCATCTTGTTAGTATGTCATAAAAAACCCACACAGGAAACATCAAAATTCAAAGCAAGGTAAAAAATAACAACCTAAGGTCATTATTATTATTATTACTATCACTATGCATCAGAAAGAACATGTAAAGCAAAGCATGCTTTGGGGATTTCACTGGCAAAGGAATTATTAAATCTTTTGTAAATATTATCTCAAGTAGATAAATATGACTTCTGGTACAAACAGCATTAGGTGGAGAGTCAAGAAAATGAAATGCATTTAAAATGCTCAGTTTCTTAATTGGCTAAAAATAAAGACAACAGTATGGCCTGGCATAGCAATTATCTCAGGATGGGCATAGGTATTTTCCACGGCATCAGGGGTTTCTCTTCTTCCTGATCCACTTTCTGCTCCAAGATTCCTGATCCTACATTAACAGTTGAATTTAACATCAAATGTGCAGACAAAGGAAAGGAGGCAAAGGGCACTCTCTGAAACAGAGACCTGTTCTACGTAAAGTATCCAGATCACTAAAGGGTAGAGGAAAAGCACTGATCAGTATCATCCTCACATGGGAAATATTTTGACCTCAAGACAACTCGAGAACCTAACAACTAGATTTTAGAAATTAAATCTTAAAAACTAATCCACATAAATTCTATTTTTGGTTAAATATCAGTCATCCCTTCTCCCCCTTTGTTGTTGTGTGATACAGACATATGTTTCAAAGAAAAAAATAAAACTATAATGAAGTAATGTCTCATCATAAATACGGCAGACAGGGTTCTAAACTCAAGTGGATCCTTTTTAATATATCAAGGACTGTAACTCCCTAGTAGAGTTGTACACATGCTCAGAGCCAGAGACAAAAACCCTGGCTTTACTGTATTTTCTCATCTTCAGTCTCAAAGTGCAGCTATCTCACAGGAGAGTTCCGAAACCCTTTCTCATTCGTGCCAGCTCTGTCTGCCCCTGCTGGTTTTCTTAGCACTTTGTATCACATGCTGCCACTTCAACCACCTTGGACTTGGGCGAGCAAGCACTGAATCCTAATTATGTTCTACTCAACGCTGCGACTGGCTAGTCCCAAACTGAACGAGACTCCAAGAGAAGATAATTAAGATAATAGGAGTTGCATGTTCCTCATAAACTGAAGGGAATAAAAAAAAAAGTTCCCTAAAATTAAACATGAAAGAGTGAGGAACAGAATAGTAATAATTGAAGGGGGAAGTTTCCCTGGAATAAAACCACATTTTTTCCCCTAAGAGCCATTTATTTATATCCATAGCTTATTCAGATTTAAAACGCAGGCAGCCCTTCCAATGCATGTCACACAGGGAGCTGCAGAAGTCTGATTCTGCACAGACACCGGCTCAGAATGCATTTGTGCAGAATCCGGGAAGATCAATAGACTCGAGAAACGAACATGCTGATGGATGAGGACAGATCTGAAAACGACCAGGTTGAGGCAGCCACGCCGCAGGTCCCACCGCTCTCCCCAGGCTGGCAGAACTGAAGGTTTACAAAGGATTCTTCCGCTTTATATAAGAGGCAGATAGAGGAGGAAATAATGGGAAGGAAACAGGAAAGGAAGAGAATGGAGCTGAGCGGAGGGTGTAGGAAGGAGGAGACGGGGATGGGAGACAAGCGGATCCGAGAGGGGCGGGAGCCGCGAGGCGTGGAGCCGGCCGCAGCCGCCGAGCGCACGGCCGCGTCCCTGCCTCCGGTCCGGGGTCCGACCGCGGGGTCCCCGGCGCCGCAGCCCCTCCGCCCGGCGCTCGACCTGGGCCGACTTCTCGCAGCGCCTCCGGCGCGAGTCTCAGGGAAAAGCTGGCGAGAGCCGAGCGGAGCGCAGTACTCCGGGCGGAAAAACCGCGGAAGAGAGAGAGGAACGGCGGCGCCCCGCAAGGTGTCGGTGGCCCCGGCGGCGCGGGGACCGGGCGGACCAGCACCTGGGCAACCGCGCGGGGCGGTCTCCACAAAAGGAAGTTTGCGCGGGGCGCGGCGGTTCGCAACGCGAGGGAGGGGCAATCGCAGCGTTACCTGGCCGAGGTCGCGCCGCGGGCCGCCGGGCTCCTCAGGTCCGCGAGACGGAGACGGAGACGGAGCCGCCCGGTCCAGTCGCTACGGACGTGGTCTCCGGGAGACGCGCGGAAGGAGGCGACCCTGGCGCATCTCGCCGCCCAGGGGTCCGGCGGCGCCTCCGGCCGCGCTCCGCTCCCGCCCCGCCCCGCCCCGCGCAGCCGCCGCCGAGCTGCCCGCCGCCCGGCCCTCCGCTCGCTGCTGCTGCCGCCGCTGCCGCCACCGGAGCCGGAGCCGGAGCCGGAGCTGGAGCCGAGCGAGGCGCGAGCCCGGCCCTCCGTGCCCGCTGCCCGCCGCCCGCGCGAGCGTCGCGGGGGCCCCGCCGCGCAGCTGGAATTTAAAGGGCCAGGCGCGCGGCGGCGTCCGTGCCAGACCCGGTCTGCCCCCGCCTAGCGCCCGCGGGTCCCGCCACGAGTTTCCCGGAGGCCGCTCGGGGAGCGCGAGCACCGGCCTCGGCCGCCTCTCGCGAAAGCCAGCTGCGGGCTGCAAGGAGAGCGTAGAAGAGGGATTTTCCTCCTCCCTTGGAGACGGGGGAAATGATTTGTATGCTCAACAAGTCAGGCACCTATTTTCAGCCGCTCTGTTTCCGTTCCTGTGCGCGGAGTTTTTTCATTGAAAGCGCACAGCAGAGGCTTCACTCTTGGTTTTATGTCAGACGACAGGCAGAGATGCGTGGGTTCGGGAGAGGGTGGTGGCAGAAAGATACTGCTGTCAAATATCTTGGGGGAAAAAATGTTTCTTCCTTTCTCAGCCAACCAAGCATCTTCTCTTCCTTCCTAGCTCTGGAAATACAAGCTTAAAGATACAATCCAGCCTCTCCTCCAGCCTCTTCCGGGAGCTCGTCCCCCCTCAGCAGTAGGAAGACTCCAGCCTGGCCCATTGCTGTTCCCGGCGGAGCAGAGAGCCCCTCTTTCAGGACTGTCACCGTTGAGACTTCCATCTTGTCACAAACAGAAGGTGCTGGCCAGTTTACACGGTGTGACGCCACCATAGAGTGTATCTGTTGGTGGAAGCAGAGAAGAGGGAATGCTGTTATCCATTATTCTAACCTTCCCTTTTCACTGTTTTTTAGGCTACACAGTCTCTTTGTGATAGCGGTTCAGATTCAGTCCCCGTCCTGTCCCCCACCCCCAGGAGAAGCGGTGAGGAGAGACTGAATTGTCTAGGTCAGAAGTCTGCCATCCCTGGTCTAAGGCAACCAAATTACCCCCTCAAAGCTGCTCTTGCCCAAGGGAGTGGACGTCCTGCAAGCTGGCAAGATTCATGTTACATCCCCTATCTTGGACTTTATAAACTTGGCAGGGAGACTACAGCCTCACGCCAGTGTACTGGGTTTCTTGCGCTCTCTCCCCACCCACCTACCTCTCAAGCAGCCTTCGCATCCCTCTCTTACCTCCAGAGGAGCTCCCGAAACAAACAAGAAATGCTAACCTTATTGGAAATCCTTTCGTTGTTACCCAGCTCTTCTAGGAAAAAGGCCGGATTTTTTCTTTAACACTATAGAGCCCTATCTTAAACCGGTGGGTTTACAGAAAGTCTTATTTTTAAATTGACTGAGTCTAAGGAATTTATAAAGAACAGAAATTTATTTCTCACAGTTCCCCAAACCAAAGTGCTACCCAGTTTGCTTTGTGGAGAGGACCGCCTGAGACTTGTCCTGAGACCGCCCACACACTAAAGGACGGCGCTCTTTGGGAAACCCCTTTTTAAAAGGCCTCAATTCCATCCAAAAACCCTCGTGATCTCGTCAGCGCTAAAAGCGTCACCTGTTAATAGCATTGCCCTGAACTGGGAGGGGCCCAAATAGTCTTGCTGAAGCAAATGGTGTTTCTGAGTTTTCTGCATCACGAAAACCTGCAGGATGGTCAGAGCAGAGGTTTGTGGACGTCATGCCCAGTGTTTTTCGTGCAGTGGATCTAGAACAATAACATAAGAATTTTAATTTATTTGAGTGTGTGCTCCAGGGGCAGGTGCTACTAGTTGTTGACCCAGCGTCTTTTATTTCACCTTTCATTTGAAACAGCCTTTGTAAGTTCCTGGGTTTGACTAAACTGGATTCGAAGTGATCCTCCTGCTTCAGCCTCCCAGACTGCTGATATTACAGGCATGTGTGACTATAGTACCAGACAGAAGTGGTATTTCCGGGCTAGGGATGTAGCTCAGTGGCGTCATGCCTGCCTTGAAAAATGCAAGCTCTTCAGTTTGATCCCTAAGAAGACCCCAGATAATGCTCATGCTACTAGTCTGGACAAAGACTAGTACTATGCTACTAGTACTTTGACAAACTGTAGCATATCTCTTCTGAGATTTGCTTCCTTGATCTCACACCTGCCTAACAGTTTCCAGGCAGGTCAGACTCACTAAACAATGCTCTGCTTTTTCACGCAGCACACACCCTGGGCAGACTCTGCCAGAAATTCTCCCCACCTCCCTCCTTCCCCAGCCTACTAACACAGTCTCTGACTCACTCCCAACGGCAAGACTGTGCTTTCTTAGGGTGCTCCCCCAAACACCCAGGCCCCACACCCGATGCCTTCTCTGTGGTGACTCTGACACCCACTTCTCACCCTTCAGGTAGAATTTGTGATAGCACGTTATTTGTTTTACTAGATGGCATGAGCTAAGAGCAGGGTGGTAGATATCCTTGTATCCTCAAATACCTAGCACATTGGCAGAGATGTCATATCTGTCCAAAAAAAAGTCTTGATGTTACAGGTAGGGATGAGGAAGGAGAGGAAAAGGGAAAGAGGAAAGATGGGGGTCGTGATGATGATCAAAAATAAAGTCTACAATGGTAGAAAGGACAGAGGGAATAAGAGAATTTATATTTCTGAACTCATAGTATGGATCAGGCCCTGGGTTAAATGCTTTGAACTTAACTTCATCTGTTCATTCAAACCACCTTGAGAGAAAAATAGAGATGATAAGTATCTTGCCCTGTGCCACAAAGCTGTTTGGAGACTGTTGAAGCACTAAGGGAGAAAGGCTGAAATGCTGTGCTTTATTATAAACACATCAAAAGCAGTTTTCCATTGATGAATAGAAGTTTCATGGGGCTGTGAATACTTCTTAGCATTTTATTACTTGGATAAATATTACTTCAGCTCCCACACACCCCTCCACCTCCAAAGGGGCCTGCACCTCCCAGCCTAAGTTGCAGGCATCTGGAAGCTTAATGGATGCTTTTCAGAATCAACAGTCTACTGCTCTACAGTACTCTGATATTCAGGCCCCTGGAAGTTCTGTGCATTCTTGCTTCACCTGCCTGATCAGCTCTTTACTGATCTGTAAACTAACCAAATCAGACCCATAAACTTCCCCTACAGTGATACGGCCAGAGTCCTTTGCTTGTCTGTATTTCTACTATGCTACATTGTATTGTAATAGAGATTACCCTTAACAGGGAAAATGTGTGTATAAATTAAACGTAGGACAAATGAAATTATTTTTGCTCCCTCTGGAAATTTTTTCGAGCAAAAAATACATTCTAAACAAGACTGAGTTTATTTGAAAGTTAATGGATTTTATGGCCATTTAGGATAAGGCTTTAACTCAAAATTTAGCTAATTACTATAAAAATACTAACACTCATTATTGAAATGCATTCAGTATAAACTTGGAGCTTGTCATAACACTGTAGAATAAGCCAGTGCCAGGATATTTCTTTGCCTTCAATGCTGTATCCTTTCTACAGGATTTTATGCAAACATGAAATTCTTACAGCTGCAAAGTGTCTTTAGGGCAGTGGTTTTTAACTGTAGCTTCATATTAAAATCACTTGAGGAGCTTCCAAAATCTCAGTGCCCAGGATGTAGCTAAAACCAATTATAACAGAACCACTAGGATTTGAAATTTAGGCATGAAGGCTTTTAAAGTCTTCTTGGTGATTCTAATGGGAAATCAAGTGGACCACTCTTTCTTATTCCTTCTCTTTTATGGGAAGAGGAAAGAGTTGGGGATCAAATCCAGAACCTTCACACCGAACACAGTCCTTTTTAAAGATATTTCTTATCTTAAAGTAAGATCTCACAAAGTTTTTCCCACAGTGGTTTCAGATTTGCAGTCCTGCTGCCTTAGCCTTGTAGAATGCTGGTATTACAGGAGCACTCCATCATGCAAGGCTAGAAGCACTTCTTTAAAGATGATTGGCAGTGGAATTCACACCTGGCTGTTCATTAGAATCACCTGGGAGATTTTAACGTGTTGGGAACTGCAGACAACTTACTTGGACTTATGACTTACTTACTCGGATTTTGAGATGTCTGCTCTGCTCTGCTGGATCAACTACCAGGATTACTGCAGACATCTGCTCCACCCTGTGGGATTTTAAAGTACAGGGATTACTGCACTAGGATTATTGGCCTTCAAACTTGCTGGAACTTTCAGGGATTTAAGGGTGTCTGCCCTGCCCTATATAATCTTCAACTACAAGGATTATTGTGGGACCACCCTGTTTTATGCATACTATAATATGGGTGTGAAGGCTTGGTACCAAATAAAGGCGCAGTGAGTTTAGGTTATAGACTCTTCTACTCCTGCTTCTGCTGCTTCCATATTTGACCTTTGGCTGCCGCTGCTCATAGAAGCAAAAGTTAAGCCCAGGCCCAGCCTTTTCCTCACGTTTCCGACTTTGTTATTTGTTAGTTGTTAATCTTTTTTTTTTTTTTTTTCCTCGCTTTGTAGGTCAGGCTGGCCCTGAGCTCAGCCTCAAACTCACATCACAGCAATCCTCCTGCCTCTGCCTCTGCCTGTGCCTCCTGAGTGCTGGGACTACAGGCGTGAGCCACCACGCCCGGCACTGTGATATGTGGTACTGATTGCTGCTGGGTGTGAGTCTCCACACCCAGTATGGTATGTGGTTACCAGGGATCGAACCTGGGCCCCTGCACTTGCAAGACAGGTGCTGGAACCACTGAGCTAAATCCCCAGCCCAGTCGTTAGTCCTTTTGCTGTGGGACTCACTGAGGATTGGAGTCTGCCACAAGGGTTCTGGCTGTGTCCTCTTCCCACATTAAAGGCCCTCATGCCCACAGCCACATACAGAGGTTCTGATTTATTTGGTCTGGAGTATGGCACTGTCCTCTTTCTTCTTAAAATCAACCATGGATTGAGTCAAGGTCAAAAATCACAGCCTTAGACCAGTGCTTCTCAGAAGTCCCCAGAAGAGGAAAATGAACAGGATTTTGGAGGACATATATCCTCACTTCTGCTCTAGATGTCCAAAATGAATATTCTAGGTTTGGGTCCAGCGACTCACATTACAAGTCTTCCTAATGATTCTGATGCACTGTCAAATTCGGGAACAACCTTACAACACAGAATTAGTGACATTCCCCCTCAGAATTGAGCAGCCTGCTTTAGTCCTCAGCAAACCGCAGTGGAGCCCCTACTGCAAGGTGCTCACAAGCACTGCTAACAGATTCCCAGATGCTGCTGCTGTGAACTATGTCTGGGAAGCCATTCTTCCATCGTATGCTACACCCTGCAATTAAATATTTAGAATTTAAGAATTGTTTGGTGCTGTGTCCAAAAGGAACCTAAAACAAAACTAGTGTAGCATGGCTCATCAAGAAAATGGCTTCTAACAAGAAAATGTATATCTAATTCCTCAAAGTAAGAAAATGAGAGAAGCTTGTGTGATATATGTCTCTGCCCTACTCTGATTTCGGCAGTTAGAGAAGACACTGATATTTGGAACTAAACATTCAAAGCACTTTAGTTATGAAAATAATTTTGAAGATCTCTTTTACTGAGCTAGATTGCATTAAAGAAAGAAAGAAAAAGGATGATTCCTCTTTCCTCAAACCGAACCATCAAATCTACACGTTAAGAAAAAGCTAATATACACTGTGTCCTTTCTGGCTGCATACAAGAGCTCTCTCTGTCTTCCCAAGCAGCTATTCTGTAGTTGCTTTAAGAGAAAGAAATAGCTGGTTATTTTCAAAAGGCCAATGCTGTTTTTCCCAGTGACTTGGTGAGAGTGTAGCTATGAAAACCCTCCCCAACCTGTGACAAATGTGAAAAGGACCCCGATTCCCACAGCCTGGACTTGATTCCAGGCACAGAAGCCAGATCACTGAAAGCAAGCACTGCGTCACTAATCTTTGCCTCTAGTCAGGCCACCAAAGAAAACCCCTAACCAGAGCCCTCAAAAGAGGACACCGTGGACCATGAAATCTCCTTCCATCCTTCAGCTGCTTGAAGTGATTCCGGGCTGCTAACCTGGAGCCTTGAAGAAGGATCTTTGGGGGATAAGCTCTTTATTGTCTGAGACCCTGCCTCTACTTGGCAATTGCTTTTGAAAAGTTCTGAAATGGACCGCTCGACTGCATTTTCTTCTTCAGCCTTCTTTGGAATCAATGGGATTTCTCTACTTTAATAGAAGAGAGCTCCAGGGAATACACCCTAAAAGAGGTCTGAGTTGCCAGCCAGAAAACATCAGGTGCTAAGTTACTCTCAAGAAAAAAAAAGGATTTCCAAACATGATCTACCAGCGTGTGTTGGCCTATACTTTTTCAAATAGCCATGATGTGAATTACTGCATAGGCTACTGTACTACTCACCCCAGAACGCTTTCAAGTTTGAATGAAGTCTCCTACCAAGGACAGAGGAAGTAACAGCCGTCACCAAGCTGCAACATATCACCTAGATTTTTTTTTTTGTGGGTATGTGCACTTCAATAAGCAATGCAGTGCCCAGAAATGTAATTAAACTGCTTAGATGAGCAGAGAACAGCATTGAACGACTTTTAAGAAACATCACTGGTGACGGGGGAAAGCAAAGGGACAAAAAGTAGACAAGATGTGGAGAAGAGAAAGTGTATGTAACAGTGACAGAGGTGAAGGTTGCTGTGAGTGGCAAAGGGACTTTCATTTGGAGTCCCAGGTAGAGGCAGACATGTCAGTGGTTTGTTACATATTTGATCTTGGAAAAAATAATGAAAACCTTCCTGTTAGATGGCTCTTTAAGATCAAATTGCTACTGGACTTTGAAATTAACAATGTGATTACAAAAGAAAGAATCCCTATCTTTAGCTGAATTCACACTGAAAGTACTACAAAAATATAAGTAAATTCTTCTATGGGAATAACTTTATGTAAGTATATATTTACATGTGTATTTGTACAGGGTTTTGGAGACAGAATGTAAATATGAAGAAATGTTAACAAGAGATATGTGCATGTGAGCAGAGATGGACTGTAATAGAGTTGTAACATTTATGCTTGTTTGAAATGTCCTCAAAATAAAAAGTTCAGCGTCATTCCTACAAAGTTAATTACCCAAAGATACAGCATGAGTTTAAAATGAGTATCTCAGACTGAGGTGTTAGTCTGTCTAAAACCATTTCTTTAGTGCTCTTCTTTTCCATATCACTGTCGTTGTCACTAGAGATGTTCCTTGCACCTATTAACACATTGTACTTTCCAATGAATGAAGCACAGGAGTTTGGGCCATGGGGATGATTTTAATATTCTGAAAATTGATTTCCAGCACATCCCAGCTGCCTCCTGTTGATAGCCTTGGTAATCCAGGGAAAAACTGAGTAAGACTAGTGAGCTGCGATTCCTGTGGAGGCTCGTCAGACCTCAGAACCCCATTCCTCTCTCCCAAAACCTCCACGATGTTATTGGTCTAGGTAACTGCAGCACCAGGACTACAAGGACAAGTATAAGTGTAAGAGGTTGAATGAGTTCCTCAGAGGTGCACAGTTCAGCACCAGTACTTGCCCATTTAATTTATATATTTTGAATGTGATAGAAGGATAAAGTTGTAGAAAGTGTGGAGTGCACCTAACCCTTGAAACTGCAACATATCCAGATTATTAGTGTATTTTCCCATCATTAGATCATCATCACTTTCATTTCTTTAACTTTCTTTCATGAAGTTTTAGATCCATAAAAAATGCTTTTCCTTCTTCTACATTTACATGAATGATGATCCCACTACTGTATGCTACATTCTAAAAATTCCTGCAATAATCTCATTCCCACACCCAGACCCAAATCATGAAATGAGAGGAAACTGATACCTACCAGATGTTTCGGACTTAGAATTCCTGTGCAGACACATATTATCAATAAATTAAAATATAATTGAAATAAGTATTATATGATTTTATTTGATTTCCTCAAGCCAATTTCACTGTTTTTGTTAGGCTAATCCTGATTTTCTAAGAGAGAAGAAAAAAGGCTTTTGTTGGTCAACCCTCACTTGCACAGATTTCTTACCTTTTGGGGAAAATGAACAAACACAGAAGAATTAGCATGAAAATAAAATGTAACAGATAGCAATATTTTTCTCACATGCCCAAGATAATAGAGAAAAGGAAACAGAAAAATCTCATGTCTTGTTATACCCTAACAGTGCAAATCAAGATTTAAGAAATGCTCGCTTGGTGGAAGAGAACGATGGTCCACTTTCTTTCCAGGGGAAATGGGAAATTCTTCGAAAGTTCCGCAGTATTGTAGGGAGAGAAATTACACGTTCACTTGTTCTTATCAGTGAATGCAGGCCACATTCTCAAGGGACGTCCAATAAACATAAAATGTCATGAATGGAAAGCTACAGCCACCTCTTAGGGAGTCCAGCCACTTAGAATGTCTACTTGAATATGCAGAAAGTTTATACACATTATAATTTTCCTCCTCAAATCAACGTATTTATAAAATTTCTCTCCTCTAAAGAGAATCTAGTTTATTGCTATGTATTTGTAGTTGTATTTCCTAAAGCAGATGTTATAGGAAACAAAGAGAAAAGGAATAGCCTGCTTTATAGGGACCAGGGGTGGCAGACAACGGTGGAGTTTTGCTCATTTTTATCCTGTGATAGCAGAAGAGGGCTTTTCTGATATCAAGGCACTGGCTGAGGTCACTCTGGGTAGGAACTGCATTAGCTTCCATTTATGGGTCACAAGTTTCTTCTAATGCTTTTGGCAAGGTGCCTTAAGGAGCTAAAAACCAATACAGACCAGCTTATTGATTTGGTTACTCATAGAATCTCCCTGAATGTTTAGCTGTTGGGAATTCAAATATAGCCAAGTCAACATGATTTGTAAATAGTGGACAAATAGCATGTAAAGACCTGAGGTAAAATGTTTAAAAACAGCAGGAAGGTATCCTTCTTTCTTTCCATATGTTCACCTAAGCTAAAACTATTTATCACCACATGCAATCCAAAAGTACTCAACTTATTCATTACATTTCATGTATTAATGTGTGTATTATATATTTTAATCCATACTATCTCAGTTATTCTATGAAAAACTTTTAAATCTCAGAGATCCTAATATTTTTTAATGTATGTGTTAAATATCAGTCTATATATTTGATGAACTCTCATATTTTCAATCTATATGCTTCATCAAAATCTACTATTTAAATTCTCCTTACAGATACATAAAATAGTATCAAAAGCATGTGCATGTGCATATAAGAGCTTATGTGTATATATATTTTGATTTGATTTCCTTCTCTCAAAAAAATGCAAGCATTTTCTGTTTGTCAAATGGAGAACATTATTTACCTTAAGACCCCAACTCTCATAATAATACTTCATTTCAAAGCCCCGGACATTGTATGCACTATATAATTCTTCTGCTTAAATATTGATTCCAAACAGTTTGCAATCTGAGATGCTGGAAGGATGGATAGGAACCGAGTCACATGATATGGAATGCAGAGTCATATCTCAGATCCTGTAATAACTGTCATGGGCGAGCAGATGTGCAATGCTAATGTCTGCCTCCTTGAAGTTTTGCAGACTAGGAGGTTTTCCTAGTAATTTATAAACTTGTTGAAGTCATAAGCACTTAGGAAGCCAGTTTTACTCCCAGCTTCATCTGGACTGTTACTGAAAGGAGAACACTTATTACTTCAGTTAAACAACTATGCTCTGTGTTCGTCTCAGTTATCATTAATCTGCAAATCCATTCACTGCAGCCCCTCACCTTTGGTTGGACACAATATCCAACTGGAATGTTGAATGCTAGTGCTGGTGAAGATAAATGAATACATGCTTCCCATGAAAACAGATCTAAAGAAATTCAAGAAGAACCATTTCTTTTCCACCAGTGCTACCAAGTTGGATACAAGTGGAGAATAACCAAAGAACGTCTCATTAATTTAAATGTAAAGTAAAATTGAATAAAAGTCACGCAGAGAATGAGGCAGAGAATAGAAAATATATGGGTTTTCCAATGTTTTTCCTGAACCATGAGACCCCTGAGAAATAATGAGATTTTCATGAGGAAAAGGTTAACATTGTCATAGATACATATTTGGTCCACTGCAGCAAGGGCAGGCCATTGGCAAAGTGAATATTTTGAAACATAGATATCTGTAAAATTTACTCAGGAACACACAACTTCCTCTGAGAGTTTTAAGAGATCACTCAATCAGTATAGTCATTATAGAACTGAGGCCCAAAGTTTGTAGTCCAGATTTACACCAATGTATTCCTTTTTCCTCCCAAACTTTCACTGGCTTCTCTACAGGATGCAACATCCTGATATCTGTGGGAGGTTTCAAAGTTCTGAGAAGTGTTTATAACATGTTATTTTTGTAGAATGTGTATCTTTTGAAATCCAAATTCTTTAAAAAGAACTTTCTAAGAAGATGTATTCTGCCCATACTAGGTGATTGTATCTGTTATCAATTAGTCAATTTTATACAAATAAATTTTGAAAAAATTTTCAAGATTACAACCAATAATTTTGGACTTGTAAATTTTCAAGATCATATATGATAATCAGAGGAATAATACGTATTTTCCCTAACCTGATTCACAGGCCAATTTGAGTTTACAATGACTTTAATATAGCAAAGAATTTTGCTCCTTTTTTTAGAATGGTAATTTAATAATTCAAACAAACGTTATTTTCAATGTGTTTTATCACTTGCTTAAAATATTTGGGTGTTTCCAAATTTTAAATGGAAAGGTGTCTCAGAGATTCTCCTGTGAGAGGCTGTTTAGAAGGCATTCCTGAAGAATGACTAATCATCAATCAGCATGCTTGTTGGTGTGCTATACACAAGGCAGTGTCAGCCCACTACAAGAGGTGATAAAATTTATGGAGAGCCCTATCTGCTTTAAGAAATGTGTTCTGTGTACCTAAGATGACAGCATACTAGAATAAAACAAATCAAAAGTACTATAAAGAACATATGCTTCCAAAGGGAAGAGTTTGACAGTAACAACAGCCTATTTTGCAACCCTCCATTTGGACTTAGAAGGCAGCGGGGTCAAACTGAATTAGACACTTTTATCTAGGCCTTACCAAGTCTTGATACTTAAAATGAGGTCCAGAGAACCAGCAGTATGTGCATTATGTGGAATATGATCAGAAATTCAGGTTCGGACCCCCATCCCCACTTATAAATAAGAATCTTGATGTTCACCAGGCCACAAGATCATCCACATATTGATTATACTTGAGACTATCTTGTTATAGAGGAAGTAATTCTTGATCTGGTGCTGAAAGAATAAAAAATAACAAAGTAAAAAATAACAGGATGGTCAAGGCCTTCAAGATTCAGCCACACTCACTGTGTGCTAGTAACAATCAAGTGTACCCCGGAGAAGAAAGGGGAGTATGTGGGGAATGAAGACACCAAAACAGGAAACCAAAACATCGGGAAGTCAGTGTGTTTCAGAAATGCTCATGCAATTTCCTTTCTCTTCAAATAAACAGAGCTAAAGGCAAAAATTTTTGCACGCACCCAAAGGAAAAGAAGCTAGTCCAGCTGGTCAGAGCTTGAGATGCACTGAGCCATGTCTTGCAAACAGCCCTGATTCTGTTTCTCAAAATCATAATTAACCCGGCTGCTGCCAGTTCTCGCGAGAGAACTCTCCTATTCCTGTTTCTGTGGAACAAGCACATCAAAGCAGACTGCACATCCCCTTGGGCTAGGGATGTAGCTCAAGTGGTACCATGCCTACCTTGGAAGCACAAAGGCCCAGGTTTGACCCCTGGTGCCCCACCACCACCAAAATACACAAGTTTGGGGGGTTTTGGGGGGAGAGAGTTTTTGGTTTTGAAGTTTGCTTGTTGTAATACTTAGGACTGATCCCTGGGCCTTTGCATAGAGTTACAACTTCAACCCTTTAATTTTTCTATTTTTAGTCTTTGTTTTGAGACAGGATCTCACTTAGCTGCTGTTTTTCAGGCTGGAATCACACTTAGGACCCTCCTACCTCAGCCTTCCAGAGTGCTGAGATTGCAGATGTGTACCACCAGCACACCAAGCTTAGGTTTCTATTTCAGTTTATTTTAGTTTCTGTCTGAGGACCTAAATTCCAAGACTTGATTCTTTATGGAAGAGAGGCGGTCCCTCCTTGACTCAAGACTCCAGAACTAGGGATTTATAGAGAAGAGAAACATAAAAAGTATCACCCAAAGGAAGACATCTTTGGGGGTTAAAAAAAAAAAAACAAAAAACAAAAAACTAAATACATCATCATAATAATAGTTGTAAACTAAGACTATCCTGAGAAAATCAGCATGATTCTAGAGTGTGCTTGCCTATCAAATTGATATAGAATGTCCCAAACATTCAGAATGTAAATGCAATCAAATCTCAGTTTTTTTAATACTTTCTTTAGCTCTTAATTTCTGTAGAAAGTGGCAAGCGCACACCTTCTTTAGAACTTCTCTTCTATTGGCCCAAACCTCCAATGTCCACATAGACCAACCAGCACATCCACTCGCGAGAACTCTGGGTTCTCATGCGTTGCTTCATGTTGCTACATAGTTGGCACTGTTGAATCTGGGTTTCACGAAATAAGAGTGTCACTGCCAATCCACTGAAGAACAATGACTTGATAATCCAGATCCAGGCTCTGAACACTGCTTTGGTAAGTATCCATCCTCCTAGAAGACAATAAGGGCATGAATGCCCAATGCTATTGTTGTTTAGTTTTCTGCTCTTTTAGGTTCTGGACATGATCAGTATAGTTACCCAGAGGTCACCTTTCTTTTCTCTCCATAGAATGTTGGGCAGCTCTTCATTTTATGTTCTCCAGATATAAAGTTACTATTTTTCTGTAAAAGGTAGCCTTCTGTCAACCAAAGATAGATTTACGATGCCATGGAAAAGCACACTTCTTTGGAGGAGTATGAACATTGATGATGCCTTTGCAATTTTAGGCAAATTTTTGGGATAACTCTTGAGATAAGTGAACTGTGGTGGGATATTCCACTAGGTACAGATTCATAAGTTTGAAAGTGTCTCCAGTTTGCCAAGAGGGTGTCACTGTGATCTAATAACAGTGCGATAAAAGATGCAATACTGGGCTGGGGACATAGCTCAGTGATTCCAGCACCTACCTTATAAGTGCAAGGGCCCGGCTTCGATCCCTGGTAACCACATACAACAATACCAGGTGTGGAGACTCACACCCACCAGCAATCGGTACTATATACCACAGTGCCAGGCGTGGTGGCTCATGCTTGTAATCCCAGCACTAGGGAAGCAGAAGCAGGAGGATTGCTGTGAGTTCAAGGCTGAGCTCAGGAGCAGGCTGAATTATAAAAGCAAGACCCTGTCTCAAAAAAAAGAAAAAAAAAAGATGAAGTACTAATGTTAGATAAAGAAGTGAGAGAATATTATTAACTAGAGCCAATTCCCAGGAAAAACCTTCCTGAACCTAGAAATTGATTAGACTTTGTATTAGATTTCAAAATGAGTAGGAGGAGAAAAATCAAGTATGAAAAAACTCTTGGGCTTGAGTGGTAGAACTAATACTGATGCCATGAAAAAAGTCAGAGTTAAATTAATATAGATGGTTTGGGATGAAAGATGATTAATTTGAGAGATACCTTTTTTTAGCTAACAGTAGAATGACCTAACATAAAGATTGGAGCATATGAGGAGATTATTAATTAGAGTTGGACTCTTCATTCTTAGAGGATTGGCTGGAGACTTATAAATGGCTTGTCAATAGGAAAGCTGCAATGAAAAAGATAAGAAAGTAAAGAAGTCAAAGAAAGTATGGCAACCCAAATTGTGTATTGTGTGGCTTACGGGTGGAATAAATGTCAGTGTAACAGTGAAATTTGAAAAAAGAGAGAAGGTGGAAATCCTGAACAGAGAAATTCCCCTAGACAAAAGTCAGTAGTACCAAATGCATGGAGAAATTGGAGGAGGCAGACATTGAAAATAAACTAATGGGAAAAAAAGAGATACACATATTTGCATGTCAGTTGTATGCTAAGCCACTTTATATACATGACATATTTAACAAAAGAACTCAGCACTGATCTTCAAAAGAAAAAGAATTTCAGCAGGAAAGGAATAAGCAGTACAAAGTAGGGGACACTAGGGTTATGCTAAAATGTATTTCTTATTCTCTTGTATCAAGATAGAACATACTCTGCTTGTTTGAAGCCAAAGAAGAAACATACTAGGAAAGAGAGTGGATGTTATGATAGAAACTAAAGAAAACAGTGGTAAATACTGAAAAGCTGAAGATCTAGCACTAATTAGCAATTTTATGTTATCTATTAAAGAACTAATTTAATTATAAACAACATGAGTATTTTTCTGTATCAGCTTACCTTGTTTCCTTGCCCTTTGCTTTTTTGGCTTTACATTCTTAAAAACAAAGCCTTTTTAGGCAATTATACCCTGTGAACAGTTAACGATTCTACAAAGGAATATAAAACTTGACTAATCAGGCTGATTGTCAAACCAGCCCTAAATTTATAAATTAATTTTTTAAAACTCAGCAGGAAGTTTCAAATCTTCTCTAAAAAGAAACTGGATGTTATTCACATACCACAGTTGAATAAAAATTTTAGGAAGTTTTATCTCACAAAAGTAATACTTTATACCCTTCCTCAAATCCTCTTCTCTCATAAAGATTTGTTTAAAATTTTTATAAATGTATCTGTGAAATGGAACAACTATCCTAATGCTAGTTCTTCATTTTCACATTACCAAGCTCTTCCAATAGTGTGTATTACAATGTGATATTTGAAAATGGCAGTTCATTCCCTACATGCAGAGTAAAATGTTCTGTTCTCACCCAAACCAAGAAGCAAGTAGCCAGCCGTCCTCCCCCTTCCTCTGAGCACCGCAGTACAATTGTCTAGGATTAAGATCCAGCCTCAGCTGCATCAGCTGCTCTCTTGACATCTCTTGGCTAAACTCCCATGCCTAAGTATCCCTTGGGTGTGATAAAATTTCATTGTGATAGGATATCAGTTTCTCTCACAATTAAATCCTATCCAAGACACGCAGATCCAGTAGCAACTCATCTCTATCCTGTTTTGGGTAATGACTACTGAGTAGAGTTATTTCCTCAGAAACGAGAAGCAGAGACTGTCAAATGAATCACCAATGACTATTTCCTACACTGCACTCAGAAAGGAGGCAAGAGGGTGAGAAGAAAAGAACCAACAGCTCTTGATGGTTTTGCCACATAAAATAGAATCAAGAGAAAAATTCAGCAACAACAATAACAAAAAAAAAATCAGCTCTAATTTGGGCAATAGGAATTGTTCTAAAATAATTGCAAACACAAAACTGTTGAGGCAGTGTCAATAAATATTTATTAAGCTTAAATTCAAACTGACTTTCCTGACTGAGACACTGAAAATGTAGGTGAAGTAATAATTGTAAACGTATTTCAGAAGAAATACCCTATTAGCTTGTTGAGTCTCATGAACTATTGATGTATGCAGACCAACTTTGAAAATAACAGAATGCTTTATAAATGTTATTTTTTGCAATAGAGGATTCAAGATACAGTTATTAAATATTTGCTGCTGTCAACCACAGTATATCACAGGCCAGTTGTGCAATCCACTCTAAGCAAATATTAAACCATTTGTAGGTGCTTACATTGATATCCACAAGGCTTATGTATAACATAAATTACCAAAATCTTGTAACAGTAAAAAAAGGACATATCTCTTGTGATTTATTATTATTCAAGCTTCAATAAATTTTAAGTTTTGTAGAAATATAAATTTCAAAGATAGGTAATTTTTCTTGTCATTATAAAATTATTCACCAAGTGTTATGCAAAATTCTAAAAAAAACTTTGTTACATCTCTCTATTGTGTCTCTCTTGAAGTATTAATATCACATAATTATAAGGTTCTTTTTTACTCTTCTAATACAAATTATAGGCAAAGACTTCAAAATATTCCAAAGAAGTACTCTTCACACTTAATATGCATACAGATCACCTCAAGATGGGAATTCTGATTTCTTAGATCTAAGAACCTGAGGTTCTAAGTTCATAATAAGCTCCTAGGTGATTTATATATATTTATGTATATTTATATATAAGTTCCTAGGTGATATATATATAGTGTATATCATTATTTCCTATATATTTACAACATATATTCAATGTGTATTAGATTAGCATACAAATAAATATGTATAATATATATAGGCATTATAAATTACATATAAACATTATATACATGATAGAGATAGATGATGATGATAGATGGGTAGGTAGATAGATAGACAGACAGATAGATAGATATGTTAGCTAGACAATGCTTAAGACTAAAACCTGAGAGGTCTCTGCAAGCTACAGTTACAGCTCAAAAGCTGGCAAACTCAAGACCCCAGAAGAGGATGTTTAAGATCAGTTCCAAAGACAGAAAAAGACTTGTAACCTCCAACTGATTACACAAGAATCTCACACATCAGAGAGGAAAATCTCTTACTTGGTTTATCAACTCAAATGTTAATCTTATTTACAAATACCTTTCTATTCACACCAACCGGATATCTGGCCCTGTCTAGTCGCCACTCAAAACTATCACAAGTGTTATTGCTACTCAAAAAAATTATTTTCTTATTTCTGCCAAGTAAAAGTAAATTAATTAGAATAACCAAAGAGTTTTTTTCAAACCCTAGCTTATTGCAAGCTTAACTTGTAATAAGTTAAAAAGACAAGTACCATTATTTGTATTTGTCATGGAGGTAATAGAAACTGTTCATCTTATTCAAAGAAGACAAATATTTCTCTCAGAAATACAGTTTTAAAGTTAAAATACACCTATATTGTTTTTATTAAATTTGTATCATAAATTGGTTTTAGATATACAACATTAAACCATTAATGCAAGTTTATAGGAAAAACTATTTTTAAAAGTATGTGTACAAGTTCATCTTGGTTTCCAACTTGACTTTGTTAAAAGACTCCTGGAGAGGGGGCTGCATTGTGAGAACACTACCCTCGGTGGTGGGTTAGTATGTGACAAGTCATAGCTGAAGGGACTAGTAGGTGGTGTGGCCTCATGGGAGAACGGGTCATGAGGGTGACTTTGAACACTACCTCTGATCCTGGGCCCTTCCTCTTGGCTTCTTCCTCTGCCCACTCTTTTCTGGTTGCTATGGTTTGAATAGCTTTCTTCTGTGATGCCCTTATGCCATATTCCTGCCTTTCCACCAGCCAATCATGGACTGAAAGCATGAAACAAAATCAACCTCTCCCCCTTTAAATTAATGGAGAGTGTGTTTCATCACAGCAATAAGAAAGGTGAGCACTAGGGCTGGGGAGTTAGGTCAGTGATTCTGGCATCTGCCTTGCAAGTGCAAAGTACCAAGTTTGACATAACACCATGTCAGGTGTGGTGGCTCATGCTTGTAATCCCAGCACTTGGGAGGCACAAGCAGAAGGACTGCTGTGAGTTCAAGTCTTGCCAGGCTACATAATGAGCTCAGGGCCAGCCTGAAGTACAAAGCAAGACCCTGTCTCAAAAAACCAGGTGAGAAATATTACATGTGGAAATTAAACCTTTTCTTTATCTTAAAATTTCTTAAAGTCTTAAATATGCTACTAATTAGCATTGCCACCTGTTAATATGTAGTTATACATCATTTCATGCATTACAAAAGGGAACTATATTTCAATGAATCTAATATATTATCATGTTAAAATATTATTTTAAGTTCTACTAAAAGAAAATAATGATGTCAGTTAAATATGACACAAAGTTTTAGTAGTTATATTTTCTAAAGTATTGACTGCATGCAACTTACAGACTTAGAGCTTAACCATATAATATCATGTGCCTTTATAAAAGGGAAAATATATTGAAGATAAATGATAGTAGCATCAACAAAATTTCCTCAAATTCTAAGTCTGACTCTTCTGAATTACTTTTCAGGTGTAACTCGCTGTCATTCTTCCAGACAATACTTCTTTCTGTGTGTCAGTGACACCCTATTTCTTACCAGTGTTTTAACATTGTCTTGGGGATATCCTCCCAAGCCATTTACATCCAGTTTGGAAGATGTGATGTTGGCATTTTCATGATCAGACAGTGTTGAAGAAATTTCCAGTAACTAGTCAGTGATCCATATGGTCTATAAGTTGACTAAAATTTCCAGACATTGCCATGTTTTTAGTCATGAGATCAGACATAACTCATGATGACAAAAGTAGGCAGACACAGCTACATTGCACTATGTAAAATTCACCTGGAATTTGGAAACATCAAAACTTTGCACACACACAAACACACTTTACTTTAGGATCAATGGAAACAGTGTTCTAAAGAAGAACACCTTAGTTTTTTTTAAATAGCTATCCTAAAGAACTAGAATTTTCTGAACCTCATATTTTTGAAAAACTTCTTCAAAATTTGTCTGTCAAAGAATTCTTTGCCTTTGAGTCTCATATAAATATCCACTGATATACTTCAGTATTAATTATTTTAATGGGCTCCTGTTTGCAGATATCTCCTGGTGGGGAAAGGAAGAGAAAATCTGAATTTAATCATGACCCTGCATTTACTGTCAAAGTTCATTTGTTCTGCTGAGCCTCAGAATTCCTAAGTCAGATGAAGAGAACACTTGTTCAACTTATGCTTGTGGTGTTTATAACAATCATTAGAAAAATACATATACACCAAAAATTACTTGTAGCTCTGCATATTACTGTGCATTTATTTTACACATTAATTTAAAATTACAGCTCTTTATTTGGCCTTGGTTTTGTTATCTATCTGACATAAACAATAAGCTCTCTAGAGAAACTTTATGAATACTTTGAGAGTATCTTTGCCAGTGAAAAACACCATTAAGCAATAATAGTCATGAAATTTCCAAGAACTGTTTTATTTGAGATAATAACTATAAAAGTGACTCTCTTGTGGCTCAGTAAAGACATTCATTGTGGGCCTCCTACAATATTAATTAAAAATCAAAGGTTTGCTTTTGTTCACAACAAAGATATATAAGAATAGTAATTGTGAGAGCCTCTTTGTTATTATTTAAAAAGTCTTAAGTACAAAATTCTTTGCTCAGCATTATCTTGTAGGAAATTTATATGCCCTGGCAGGTACTAGCATCACTGTGTTTGACAGGTGAGAAAACTAAAGCTGCAGGGGTTTTACTGCCCAGGATAAATCATTTCACTCATTAATTCATGGCAGAGCTGAGATTTAATCTCATAATGCCAAGCTTTCTCCTGTGCTAGCTTTCCCAGTTTCAGCACTGTGGACAGGGTAGATTAAATTCTGTGGCTGGGTGGGGATTCCGCTGTACACTAAAGGATGTTTAGCAGCATCCCTAGACGTACATAGCAGATGCCAACTGTGCCCGCCCCAATCTGTGACAATGAAATGTCTCTGTGCGTATGGGGCAGAGTACCTGTAGCACCTGTCACAGATCATTCCACCTCCACACTCATACTTGTGTAAGTTTTCAGATACTTTCACCTGCTTAATCATATTTTTTAAGGTCAAATAATGATGATTACCTTAAACCAGAGTGCATTATTTTCCTGGGGCTGCCATAACAAACTGGCGCAGACTACATGACTCAAAACACAAGGTATATTCGCTCACAGCAAGGAGGTCAGACTCTGAAATCGAGGTGCCAGCAGGCCTCCTCCGGCTTCTGGCAGCCGCAGATGTTCCTTGGCTTGTGGCTGCATAGCTGTAGTCTAGGCCTCCATCTTTGCAACGACTTCTCTCCTGTGTCCTCTTTCATTTCTCATAAGAAACTTGTTGGACTTACAGCCCATGGAAGCATCCAGAATGATCTAAACCCTCATAGTCTCCTTCACAAGTTTTGGATGGAAGTATCTTTTCGGGATGCTGTCATTGAACTCATCACAAACATCATCTTTATTTTTCTTTTTTTGAGGATTCAACAGACTTTCTGTATAATTTGTCATTTCACCAGTACCAGAAATGCTCTAGGATACAAGGGGGAATGAGGTATAAAATAAGGGACACAGAGAGTCAAGGGCAACTTTTCTAAGACCAGTGAGTCATAGATTTATTAAAACCTAGCAGACAATGGGTCAGTCACACTATGGTTGAGAGAACTGGATGAATTGCTTCATGCTTTATGAACCACAAAATTTAGTGAGTTCTGATGGAAAATTGAAAAGCAAAAATAGCATAGCTGAATTTTCGGGTTGGTATGTATGCGTGTGTGTACGTGTATGTATGTGTGCATATATGTTTTGATCAGCTGCAGGCTTCTAAAGTCAAGACTTTCTAGAACTAAGTGAAAGAAAACAAACATAGAACTCCATGAAGTCATTTAATACAATTGCTTTCCAATGTAAAAGTATCCCTTAAAAATTCATTTCTCTGAGCACTGTGTTAAAGAGCCATGAAGAGAAATACAAAGAATTGGCTTTTAGAATGCACAATATTTATCATATTCTTATACAGGGGTATTGATTCACAAAATGGTATGAGATCATTCTCATTTAACAGAGCTCCATCTCAGGGAAATGGCCAGCTGATTTCCCCAAAATATTACACTTTTGATACCTCTGCATTTCATTCCAAATGATGCTGACATCTTAACCAGAATATCCAGTAAGTTATGAATCACCAGCAGACACCAAATGACTCAGTTATAGAATTACAGCCATCATTTGTTTAAAACAGAAGTCTTTTTGAATATAATGTATGATGACTGAAAATCCCCTCTTGACTTCTCTGTAAGTAGTCATGCTCTGTCCCCTGAAGGTTCACACAAACACGTCCACTCACTCATTTACAACTGTAAGCTTTCTGAAAAGTATTTCTTGAAAAGTGACACATTTACATGATTTAAATTTTTAACAGCATAAGATGCAAAGTTAAATTTCCTACCACATGCAGCTGCCTGTCTCAGTCCCATCATGCTATAGCTTTAAGTGTATCTTTTCAGAAAGATTTTATGGATACTCATTTCATTTTTACCAAAGCATGAATAATTCTTAATTAATCATAAAGTTCTCACATTTTTGTTTCAGATGATAGTCTCTGGAAAATGGAACCCTAATCTTTTGTGTAGATTTCATGAAGTCTTTAGATCCAGTGCAAACCACCTTACAACTTGAAAACAGATATTTAAAAAAAATATTTAATAATCAGGCCGAGGAGTTAGCTCAGTGGTTCCAGTGCCTGTCTTGCAAGTGCAAGGACCCGGTTTGATCCCCAGTAACCACATATCATACTGGATGTGGAGATTCACACCGAGCAGCAACCAATACCACATACCACAGCGCCGGGCATGGTGGCTCACGCCTGTAATCCTAGCACTCGGGGGGCAGGGGCAGGAGGATTGCTGTGATGTGAGTTGGAGGCTGAGCTCAGGGCCAGCCTGAACCACAAAGTGAGACTCTGTCTCAAAAAACCTAATATATATATATATATAATATTTCTATACATTTATAATATAAATTAATATTTAATAATATATAATTATAATTATGTATAATATATACTTATAATTATAATTTAATATATTTATAATATAATCTTTTTATACATTTAATAATCTTTCTATACATTATTCAATATCTCATTTTTTTTGAGACAGGGTCTTGCTTTGTAGTTCAGGCTGGCCCTGAACTCACTGTGTAGACCAAGCTAGCCTCGAATTCATGGTAATCCTCTTGCTCTGCCTCCTAAGTGCTGGGATAATAGGCATGGGCCACCACACTTGGCACTGTAGTATGTTGTACCAGGGATCGAACTCAGGACCCTGCATTTGGCAGGCAGATGCCAGAACCACTGATCTAAATCCTCAGCCCAATGTCTTACATTTCATAGTTAACTCTCTCAAACTTTATCCTATAAGTGCCTTCTTAATTTTATTCTCAGAGATAAATAATGTATATTCTTAAAATCCAATTTCATTAATTTTATTTGGGGGGGTAAAGTTGAGCTTTGTATTAAAGAAAATAAGCTAACCCATTAAAGAAAAATACCTAAAGATGCCATAAGCCACACTCAAATGTATACTAGATTATAACAAAACCATACACCACAACTTCAGAAACTAACATAGAGCTTGAAAAAATTTGGCAAGATCTAAAGCAGTGTACATATAATTGCAATAGGACCATGATATCTAATCGTATCACAAGCATTATAAGTAGCATTAGAACTGTTCTTTGTCTACAGCTGCTACATGCCTTCCACTAGATTTACTGTGAAAAGATACATGAGAGGGCATAATAAATGTTTTATAATCTTGCCAAGGTGTCTGAACACTAAGATACCATGTCAGAATCCTACAAAGACAGGCAAAGGAATTGGGCCAGCTGAACAGACTCTGTCCAATTCTGATTTTCTTCCTCCGTCCTCACATGCACAGAATACCCTTCCTTCAAGGAACAGACACCAAGACAGAAAGACAGAATGGCGTGTGCAAGAAAAGTGTTATGAGTCCACCTGCTAAAGAAATAAAGCTAAGGGAGGCTGCAGACACTTGGTGCAGCTTGCCCTAGTGAAGGTGAAGAGGAAGAAGGGAGGTAGGTCAGATGAGCATGTCCTACTCTGTAGTACAGTCTAACACTCACTGCAAAGCGAGTGAGCGGAAAAGTGTCATCAAACCAGTGCTGCCTCTTACAGGGGTCCTTCGTCTCCCGTCTCCCAAGAACAAGGCCATTTGCTTCCCAGCTGCGCTCAGTCTCAGGAGGAGGCAGCCTGTGGGAAGCGTGGACTCAGTGTAAACTTGGTGACAAGCATCAGCGTCCAGCATCTGGGGCCCTCAGACAATTACTCTGCATTGTAATGGATGATCTGAAAAGTTCATTCTCTTGGCTGATAGATTAGATGAGATTCACTAATCCAAACATATCTGAGGCGCATCTCTGAAGAGATACATGGAGCAACTTCAAAAACACTTGTTTTCAGAATTTCAGCATGATTTCCCAATTCCAGGAAAGCCATCAACAGAGACCTTTAAAATCCCAACCTTCCTCATGGTCAGCAAAGCAAATGATTAAACTAAGCTACATGAAGAAAGAGATGATCACTACGTTTCTTCCTTTTAGAAACCTGAACTTGCCCGACTGAATGGATGGTTCACTGGTGGGCACATTTTTATGAGGTAAACTTTACAAATAGTAAAACATGCAAATCTTATATACAAAATTTGGTCAATTTTGATGTTTTACTCACATAACCATCACTCCACTGAAGGTTTAGAAAACCTTAGAAAGTTGTCTTACAGTCTCCTTCATCAAGTCTCACCTTCCTAGAAACAACCATTGCTCAGATATATAACCAAAAGGCATACTACAGTACATATATTTGGGGTCTGGTTTTCAACTTAGCACAATATTTTCAGATTCATCCTTATTGTTGCATGTAAGATCCATATTCTATTGTCTTTAATTACTGAGTCATAGTCGTCCATTCCTTTGCTGGTAGCCACTCGCATTGTTGCCAGACTGGGACTGTTGTGAATTAAGCTGCACCAAACAATCATGTAGAATTTTCTTGTGGCTGTTTCCATATTTGTGAGTCATAAGTAGGAGATATATATCTAGTGTATTAAAGAGAGAAGCTTTGTAGTGTGTGTGTATTTTGTGCCCCACAACTAGTAGAATTTTGAGAAGTGTCAGATGATATTTCAGGCCAGTCATTTTATCATCATGGACACACAACAGCTAGACCCACAAAGGACAGGAGAAAAAGTTTCCTCTGGCTTCCAGTTTCCCAAGTTTCAGATTCACACACAGCAACGGCGGGCAAGGAGGGCTTGGGGGTGGGAGGAAGAGCTGCTCACCCCATGGCAGCCAGGAAGCAAAGAAAGGAGGGAGATGTACCCTTCCAGGTAATGTCCAGTGTGACTAGCCTCTTCCACCAGCTCCCACCTCTGCAGAGCACTCTTGACTCAGATCTCACAAGGAGTTTAATCCCTGGAGGGTACAACACCCATGGTCCAACCACTTTCCAAAAGCCTAGTGTCTCAGTGCTTGAGAATTTGGGTGAATCTCAAGATCTAACTCACAGTACCTACTAAGTAAAATATTAGTACTGGAAAGTAAAAAAGAAAGATGCTTCATGTATCTATTTCTTCTAGCCAAACCATACAGATGATCTAAAACACTGTTCTACTGAGAAAAACAAAAGTCAGGAAACAGCAAAATCACCCAATCTGGCACAACTGGCAAATGCAAAGAGGATTCAAACTCAGCTCCATTCCTCCCATAGCAAAACCAATGATCTTTCGCCTAAGTGAACTTGCAAAGCACAACACTGCAAAAGCCCTGGCTTAGTCATGAGCATAGGCTACAGTAGGAGAAACTCACAACACAGCACTAATCCTCTCTGTTATGGTTAGGGGCAGTGAAAGTCCACACCCTTTCCCCTGCGGTCCAGGCCCAGGCTGCTCTTCAGGCTCATCCTCTCTCTGAAAACACAAGGACTTTATCTAGCTGCTTCCTAACTACGAATCTGGAGAACCCCAAGGAAGCTTACTGTCTACTTCATTTCTTCTTCCATCTCCTCCATCTGACCCCAAGAAATTGTTGCTGTTATTGCCAATGAAAAGATGAGAAAACAGAATCTCTCTGCTTGCGTAATACGTCTGGGGTCACAGAGTCTTTTTCTCCCCTTAGCTTTTGGCTTACTGCTCTCTTACTTGAATGCTCCCACTGCCATGTGTCCTGCAGCCTAAAGGTCAGGCTGACCGTGGTGCCAAGTGAATGAGTGGTTGGATGGACTCCAGCTCAGTCTTCTGGCTTTAAGTGGAGAAGCCAGAAGCTTTTCATTAGGGAGGCAATGTGAACTAGAACCTTATTTAGTTTTAAAACCAAGAGCTGGACAAGATGACTTCTGAATTTTTGTTCAATTTACAAAGGCTGGGGATCAGCATGTCTTCCTCCACATATGACTTTAAAGATTTTTTTTAAAAACCCAGATTTTCTTTAAGGGTTTTATATTATCAGAAAGCTTGATATTCTTCAATCCAGGAAGAAAATCTACTAATGAGTATAATGCCCCATGGGATAAAGTCTATCAAGAAACTCAGAGCTAATCCAAAGTTCACTTTGGACACATTCCTTTTCCTGTTTAGCACAAGCTTGAAAATCAGATTTCCACTTTTATGAAAGTAAAATAAGTTATAAAAAGTCATTTGCATGAAAAATATAAGCTCATTATAACCATACATAATTACAAGTACTCTGTCAAAAGCATAGGATAGAAATATAAATTAGTTTAGGAAGCAAGAAGAACAGAAAAAAAATCTATGCATCACACACATAAATCAGTGCTCAAGAAATTAGTAAAGAAAGGTTCATTTTCTCTTGACCATGTGGCCATCGCCAGATACTCTCTGCAAGGGTCAAGCTTCCATTTGTACTCTGCCAGTCTCATTGCTGGAATGCCAGTCTCATTGAATATTGCCACCTGCCTTGAACCAGAATCAGACAGTAGATTCAGAAACAGTGTTTTGCACATCTGTCAGCAAAATTTAATCTGTGGGTATAGATCACCTTGAATAGTAAGCTTCTCCCATATTCCATTTGTCATAATTTAAAAATATATATATTTATTTTAACTGGCATATTGTAATTAACCATATTTATGGAGCTCAATGAAACATTTCAATACATGTATACAACATGTAATGATCAAATCATGGTAATTGACACACCTATCATCTCAGACACTTATCATTTTTACATGATTTAATGGAAATTACACCTTTCAATCCCCTAGGAATATAATATCACTACCTTCAAAGTGTTTTCTCAGACACAACACTCAATCTCCCATCCGGATGAAAGATATAATCCAGTATGGCAAGGAAAAGACCTCACAAGACCTTCAGGTAAACAATTAACACCTTTAGAATAGGCTGATTTATCTTCTCTTGTGGAATGAGCTCCGCATGTATAAATTGTGTGTTCTTTCTTCAATTCAGAATCCTATTGTTTCTGGAAAGAGAACACTCTGATGCCCATGGAGAAGAAGAGCGACCCTATTTTCATATCTGAGGTAGCTCCTATTGGGGTACCACAGCATGCTTCCCTGGAGAGACCAATAGAAGCTACTAGAATTAATTTTATAACAAGTATTAACATGAACCAAGAAAATAAGTCAAAGACAAATTATATAGTTTGAAGTGGGCCCTCTGCCTCTGATTCCCTGTTTAATTAATTTTAAGCTTTTCATTGGAGGTAAGAGCGACACACCTCTGCCTGGTGCTGCATAATTTTCCAGCGCCTCCTTTCCAGGGGTCCCCCCTCCCTGTTCTCTGGGGTCCACTCTACCACACACCAGTCTTCCTCCAATTTCTCTTCCACAAGAATTTTCTTTCTTCCACCATGGGGACTTCGAATGAGCTGAACGCGTGTCCCTCCCTCCTACCCCACCTGAGGAACGGAGCCTGTGATTGGATCAGGGACTCTACTCTTCCTTCTGGCTTCTGCACTGTGATGAGGTTCTTTAGGAAAGTTCATAAGTCACCCTGCAGGTCTCACTTATTCTGACTTCTTCTCATTATACTTCTGAAGGTAGTCATTTTACTGTATTTACATCACTGTGTAATTCTTTAAAGAGTTCTTGATCTCTGAGATAAAACTGTAATGTTTTGTGACCATCAACCCATCTCCTGGTACATAACATTCAACACATATATTTATTCAAGGGACTGATGTTTTTAAATTCAGTAAGCTTAGAGAAGATAAGACAAACCTTAGTGAGGAAAATCCTAAATAAGGAAAATTACAGCAAATAACGAAATGCTATTTCCAGGTAAGGCACAGGAGAAGCTAAATTTCTTCTTCCCCAGGTAGCCAGCCTCTATATCTGACATATGTCACTCATTTTCTTTTTGCTGATTGAATAAATGAGTGAATAAAGTACACAGCGACCTAACATTCATTTTAATGCATATTTTACCTAGAAGAAATGTTTTCTTATGCCAAGTGACTATAAGGTAGCAGAAGTCAAACAGAAGAAAATATAATTAATATTGGCTTGAAAGTAGAAAAATTATACAATTTTGATGGTGAGAAAAGAGCTCATAAAAATTGACTTGGTTCTACACCCAGATTCATTGCACCTGAAAATATTTATTAGCCTGACTATGAAAAAGCCATTTTCTTCTGCCTTGCTTTCCTCCACAGAGCTAATAAAAAACTTAATTCTAGATCCCAGATGTGGAAGGCATTTGACTCATGGAGGCAGAATAATCTAAAAGGACTGATGATATGTGAAAATCCCAACTCAGTATGAAAACTGGAGTTGCCAATCTTTGCTTTCCCCTGAAATCTTGTCTTTCTGAATGTATAGTCTCAGTTACTGTGAAAGTTGCTGAGTGTGTGAGGGATTAAAGAATAAAGTAAGCAAAGTTATAGTACAGTAACTGAATCAGAAACAGACTCCTGAGAGGCTGCAATGACTTGAAAAGAGTCCTCATATTAGCATATGGGACTCAGGTGGAGCACTTGAGACATTACACATGAAGGAAAACACAATTCCTTCCCATGAACCCAGTCACTGGGCCTGATATATATCACTCATATTCTGTTTGTTAAGTGAATGAATAAAATTCAAAGCACCATAACATTTACTTTTAAAGCATATTATACCCAGATTAAATGCTTCCTTATGCCAAAGCTATAAGATGAGCTGCTTTTTGGATAATACCTATTTGATGCACTAAAATCTTACCTGGGGAATTCACATAGTGTATATCAATCATTTAATCAAACTTGAAGGAGTCTTTAATTTGGAGTACTTTTATAGAAAATAAAGTATTGTTAAGCTTTTAGAATAAATGTGAAACAATTCTAACTTGTAAACAAGGTGATGGTTTTGGTGAGTGTTCCTTGTAGTCCATATGTAAAAATTTTGTCCCAGGATGGTAGTATTGGACTTTGAAGAGGCAGGGCCAATTAGGAGTTCCTTAGGTCACTGAAGGGTTATGTTTGAAGGAGACTGTAGGACTCCTGCCTCTCCTTCTGCTTCCAGGATCTAGCTGGGTCCTCACACTGATTTGTGTTCCTGGAATGAGGTGTCACATTTATCAGAGGCCCAAGCACTGGGGTTATCTGATCTTGGATGTTAGTTTCCATAACTGTGGTCTAAATAAAACTTTTTTCTTTGTATATTAATTGCTTCAAGTATTTTCTTGTAGTAACATGTAGCTGACTGATACACTAAGAATTTCTCCTAGAGAATCCTCTGGGCTAAATCACTTCTCTGTTCTATTTTGAATGTTTCTTTTTACATTTTTCAAGTTCTGCTGTTCCTTTTCTATGATTTATTAATTAGAGTAAACTATTATAATAAACAGCTCATGGTTGCTTAAGCCAAGGAGATTATCTTTCTGGCTCAGGTCACTATGGATTCAGACTGGGTGAGGTGGAGAACTCATCTATGCCACACAGTCACTGAAAAACCAAACGTCTTCCAAATGGTGGCCAGGCTGAGCTCTACCTAGTGATGTTTCAAGATCTTTATGGATCTTGAACCTTTGGATTTCAACTAGCCAAAGTGAAATCTAAGTGAGAAGGAGATAGGCTAACCTGAAAATGGCATGCAGCTCTTGCATATTCCATTGGCCAGATTTCAGTCACTTGTGAGGGGGCTGGGAAATTACAAAAGCTAAATACTGAAAAAGAAAATCTGAAACAACTCACCAGTTTCTGCTACAGTGTTCATATCTTCTGATCCCACATTTTTCTCTTTTGGGACATCGTCTCTTCACACAAAAGATGATTGTTTTAAATATCTATTGATGGGCTTATTACAAGTTGACTCGATTTAAAACTACCTACTCATTTTTATCCATAAAGGTATTTCCTTCAACCAAGGTGCTTTTTATTTTTTTATTTATTTATTTATTTATTTTAGGTTTTTTGAGACAGGGTCTCGCTTTTGTGGTTTAGGCTGGCCCTGAGCTCAGCCTCAAACTCACATCACAATCCTCCTGCCTCTGCCTCCCGAGTGCTGGAATGACAGGAGTGAGCCACTACGCCGGCACAGTGGTATGTGGTACTGGTTGCTGCTGGGTGTGGGTCTCCACACCCAGTATTGTTATGTGGTTACCGGGGAATCGAACCCGGGCCCTTGTGCTTGCAAGACAGGCGCCGGAACAACTGAGCTAACTCCCCGGCCCCCAAGGTGCTTTTTAAAGTTCTTGCTACAGACTAGTGATTGAGCAGGAATGCTTTTTCTCTAACTCTGATACTTTCTACAGAGCCACTTAAAGTATTTTCTTACCCTACAGTAAGAAGACAGTGCTTGAAACATTGTTGTAGGCAAGAGAGAAAAAGAAATAAAGCACTAAATGTGGCTCTTACCCCCCAAACTGGTAGAAACTCCATAAATCTTTTTTTTAAAAAAAGGCTTTATTCTCACATTTTACAGCAAGTTACAAATATTTATATTGTTTATTTGCATGCAAGAGATCGGGGAATCTTTACTCTAGTCTAATTATTCCTTTCCCATTTTACTACCTCTCTAGGCTCAAACCACACTAATAAAGAACAAATGAATCTCTATTCTCTCCATGAACTGCCCCACATTTTGAAGAGGTCCCTTTTCCCTGGGGTATATTTGGCATGGTAGAGTGGTTAACCTAACCCTTTGTACTGTTTTCAACCTGAAAATGAGAAAAGAACTGCACCTTAATTATATTTCAGTGATAAAAAATCAAAGTTGTTTTATATTAAAATCCTTAATATGGTCTAAAAATCTCAACAACTTCTTATCATCTGAAATGACTTTAATGGATTTTTACTAGTATGCCATTATTACAAATCCATTTTGTTTTATTGAGGTCAAACTAAATTCCTTCTCTTGTTCCCTTAGAGAAGAAAATTAGGTAAAAATTAGCTCAGTGTGGTTGTATTCTCTTTATATTGGAGCATAACAGAAAGGGCTAACTAGAGGGCAAGCTGGTATCTCGCAAAGATCAAGCTCTCCATGTTAGACTAGAGTTCTTATGATCTAATGGAAGAGATAAGAAAATACAAAAGACGATATACAGTACAAGTCAAAGAACCATGGAAAGTAGAAGTTGCTATCTTTTGGAAACTTTTCCATAGCATTAGTGTTTTATGTGTAAATTAAGCCACACAGAAAAGTCACTTTAGAATGCCTCTTTTCCCAATGTCCTAACTACAAGCACAGCTAACCATTAACATATACATAGGGATGTGTGTATATATTCATTTTTTTTCCTATAGTTTTCTCTAGGAAATTGAAGCCTTCTTCACCTTTTCGGTTCCACATCAACTAAATAACACATGCAACACACAAATATATAAGGCACAGTTATGTTTTACACAGTAGAAACACATAAATTATACAAATATATGATTTAAATATGTATGCGTAAACACACATCACTAAATATTACAAGTGCAGTGAATATCGGAGATTAGCCATTTCAAGTTCCGTTCTACCTGGAAGACATAAAACTAAACATTTAGATGTCCATGTAGGTTTGTGTTAGCTTCTTACTTCAAGTTTTGAGATCTTAGAGTCACAGCTATAAGTCCGTTCTTCAGATTCCTGGATGATGAAAGGAAGTCATTCACAATTGCACTACAGATTTGCTTCATTATCGATCCCTAATCACGGCAACACATCATAACCTTTACAGTACTCTCTGTGGTAGGTTCTGCATTTGAATCCTGACCTGGAAGTCACTGTCATTTTAGACTCACTTCTCTCTACTAGTTTATATACATCAAAGTTCAGGTACTATTAGATCCTTCCCTAACTAAAAAGCATAGAATGTTTTTGGTTTCTGCACTGAATACTTATGAAGGCAATCAATGTATGATGCTTTCTGTATTTTTTTCCAGCATACTGATCTGTTCTCAGTAAAGCTCATGGGCTCCACCTCTGTCCCCTGCTTTGTTTACAATCGTATAAGTGAAGGCACTTAATGCAATTTCCTGAGAACCTATTTACATTTTCCCTCAAAATAATTTGATCTCCTCCAAAACTTACACAACCACAGTTTTTACATTGTCCTAGATATTCTAGAGAAATATTTTTCAGAGTTTCCCCCCAACCAAACTATCCTAACTTTAGTTTTGTGTCTCATGCTTTTTGCTACCTTCTTGCTTATATTTCTTCTTCGCTGCAACCCTGACACCACCTTTATGTTCACCATAATTAATGATACATACTTTTGGTAACATTGATGAGGTTATATTTTTCCTCTTTTATCTTGATATAATGCAAAGTTTACAATTTGCTTTGGGCTCACAGAAAAGAACAACACAATAAATATCAACATTTATTTAGTTTCACCCACTATATACAGGCTACCAGTCACTGCATGTGGACCAGTAACTCAAATGTAACAAATAGGGTCAAATGTATGCTTTAGAATAAGAGTTGAAAGGCTATAGCCTGCAAGCCAAAGTTATCCCTCCTCCTGCTTTTATGTGATCCGTAAGCAAGATGCTTGTCCTCTTTTAAATGACTAGGGAAAAAAAATCTAAAGAAGAATGATATTTCATGTCACGTGAAAAGCACATGAATCTTGGTGCCTATAAAAATGTTTTTCTGGAACACAGCCATATCCCTTTATTTATATATTGTCTATAGCTGTGATCTTAACGTTGTTGTGTGTGGTTACCAGGGCCTCGCAGGATAGTTGCAACATATATTCTGTGGCCTAACAAGTAGAAAATATTTACTGTCTCTTTACAGAAAGAGCTTGCTAACTCTGGCTTCAGATGGTTACTTCAGTGAATGCGTATAATTCACTAAAAATGAACAGAGTAGAATCAAACAAGAGCCAGTGAGAGTGCTAACAGAAAACTCTAGGTAGCCAGGTGGGGAATGGGAGTCTGTACACCCATAATTCAGGAGGCTGAGAGGATTATCATGAGTTCGAACTACATAGTGAAATCTTGTCCAAAAACCAAAAAGCCTATGGGTAAAAGATAGAAGCAAACCAAATTAGTAGTGGTAGAAACTAAGATAGAAATGTTCTAAAGAGATATTTAGATAGTAGAATTAAAACAATGGGGAAATTACAACCCCCCAGAAGTAATGAGTACATGATGAATATGAAAATGATCCTTTCTCCAAAATTATATGTGTATGAAAAACTAATACAAAAATATTTGATCCATTCAAAGTTAATATTATCAAACTTCTGCCTGAAATCTTCCAGAAAAGCTCAAATCAATCACTGTTAACTTCTCTGAATTTGGCTGTTTATTTTTAGCCATCATAAATGTAAGTCCTAACTTGGACCTCAGCAGAAATCTCTAGCTTGTTTTAAATGATAATACTTCTAGAACGTAAATTTCCACCTCTTCTCACATACAAGTAGAAGCCATGTCTTCCTCAATGTTGGTGTAATAGTTCCTTTTTTTTTTTTTGAGACAGGGTCTCACTTTTGTAGTTCCAGCTGGCGTTGAGCTCACCCTTGAACTCACAGCAATCCTCCTACCTCTGCCTTCCAAGTGCTGGGATTACAAGCGTGAGCCACCACACTCGGCACTGTGGGATGTAGAACTGATTGTTGATGGGCATGAGTTTCCACCCCTGGCATTTGTTGTATGTGGTTACTGGGTGATAGAATCTGGGCCCTTGCACTTGCACAGCAGGTGGCAGAACCACTGAGCTAAATCCCTGGCCCAGGTGTCATAGTTCTTAAAAAACATTGTTTTTAGTTTCAAAACCTAACATGCATTGCTAGAAGTACTTGATATTTGTAGAAAACTAGAATTGCATAAATATTAATTGATACTATCACACATGTTCCATCTACTCTTTAATAAGTAATAACTAAGCCATTAGAGGTAGATTGATAGATAGATAAATAGCACATAGATAGATAATTTTGAATTATTACACCAAGAACAATCTGTAAATTCTCATTTTAAGGCCTCCTACTCAATGATTACACCAAAACTGAACTCATGTACTACTCTCTGCTGTTGTAGTTCTGATATTTTATTTACACAGATGTGACATCAAAATCATAGTAGAACTGTACTTTGAATCTGAAATAGTATACAGGTTATTGCAGTTCATTCAAACAAGTATTTATTAGCTCATTATGTTTCAGGAAGTCTGTCAGATACTAGGAATACCTTCTTTCTTTATGAAAGAAAGAATAGGTTCTCTCCTCAGGCACTTGATGGTTTACTGAGGGATCTGATTAATAGCTTATAATAACATGGTGTGAGGATTGAGCCAATGGATACATAGAAAACCATCAGGAGCCCATATTTAGGAGAGAAAGACTTCATATTGAAAGTGATGTCTAAGGAGAGTGCAGTCTGAGCAGGAGTTATCCAAGAGAAGGGGAAAGAGGAACAAGACAATGAGGAAAGGGTAGGTGTGTGACTGGACTGGCCTTTGAGTCATATCTGTAGTCAGCATGTACTATAAGGTTACATGGGAACTCTATTCCACCTCCTACCCACCTTCTTTTTGAAAACACGCCATAGGAAGAGCAGTTGGTACCCATGTCTTTCATAACCTCTAAATACACAACTAACTGTTCTAGTACATGAAAGAAACACAATATGGCTAAAAATCATAGTGTGAGGAGGGTGTGGTGAAATGAACAATGATAAAGCAACAGAGTGTTTGATGATACTTGAGGTTTCTTTCTTTTTTAGGTTTTTTGAGACAGGATCTCACTTTATAGTTCAGGCTGGCCCTGAGCTCAGCCTCCAACTCACATCACAGCAATCCTCCTGCCTCTGCCTCTGCTGGGATTACAGGTGTGAGCCACCACGCCCGGCACTGTGGTATGTGGTACTGATTGCTGCTGGGTGTGAGTCTCTACACCAAGTATTGTATGTGGTTCCCGGGGAATCGAACCCGGGCCCAGGGGCTTGCAAGACAGGTGCCAGAACCAATGAGCTAACTCCCTGGCCAGCCTGAGGTTTCTTTATCATCCTTGACACCAGACCCTTTCCCTGTACAGTCCCTGGAGCCTCCTGTTCAGTGCCTGGTCAACAGAGCCTGCCTGTTGCAGATACTAAGCAGCAACATACTAGCCACCCACGCTGATGCTGTGCAGAGTACACAGGACATGGGCTTCCTGGCCTCTGTAATTGTGTGTGTTCTGTAACAAGTAGAGAAAAAAAACAGACGTTTGGGAGTTATTTCATGATCATTGATTGCATTTTTAAAATGAGAGGTTTGCCCTCATTACTTGATAAAAAAATAAGCCCTAGCTTTTCCCTTTGAAAGGATGGGGTGTGTACAGAATGCTTTCTCTGTGGAAGATTACCTCCAGAGCCTGGCTTCTAGAATCCTCCCGAGTAAAATGGAAAAACATTAACAACTTCAAACCACTGTGAGAGGATTTTTGGGGGAGGATTAGGAGGCAGCATTAATAGGAAACTAACCTTGTTTACTTAATTACATTTCCTACTTAAAAGAAAAACAATTTGCACAATTGTTACCATCTTTGACTTGTGTTTTCCTTATTACATTCAACATTTAAATATGTTACTTCCTTTACTGAAACCTATGGTACAATGATTTGTATTGTTCCTGTATGATATTTTCCATAACAAGTGGAGGAAAAAACACAAGGTAAGAATTTCCTTACCGAGAATTTTAAAAGAACAACGTATGTACTAAAAATCAGTTTATGTTTGCAGATACCCTGGCAAGTTTAATTCAGAAAACATGTGCAGCAGGAGAGAGAGAATTGGTGGCTTCCCGTTGAACTTTCTAAGCAGACATCAGTGAAATACAATTTTTGCTAGATGAATAGGTAAGCCCAGACTTCAGTGAGTTGATGGGGAAAAGAACAGAGCTTCCTTCTATTAATAGTTGGAGACAATCTGTAGTAAGTAATCAGAACAAATATCCATTGAATTTCCGAGTGGCATCTCCATTTGCCTGGATAAGTCATATGCAGAGTGGAGCAGATAGATGGATTTCTTCATTCACTAGAGTAATTAGACTCCATTAAACTATCAAGTAAAGACAAATGGAAGGATAGGCTATCAGTATTTCCAAATCAATAAGTAATAGATTGGGAGTTATTTAGTGATTATTGATCACATTGTAAAAGTGAAAGGTTTGCCCTCATTTCTTGATGAAATAAATTGCCTCTTCCTTTTGTCTCTGTCTGTTTATAATACCAAAGTATAAGTTTGGCTTTCTGCATGTATTAAAAAAACAAGGAAGGAAAGAAGAAAAACACCACCAAAAATTACAGGGATGCTATGGGGGAAGTTGTAGAACAGCTATATTTACAATAAGATAAATTTATACTCTGGGAAAAAAAACCTCTTTGACATTAAAAAAAGTCAGAAATGAGAATCAAGTTATGTCATATTCTGGTACAAACTCTGAATATTGAATGTGATAATGATATATATTCATAATGTACAATGGAGATTTTTTTAAAAGTCAGAATTATAAATCACTTTTATTTTATGAAATACGGTCTTGTTGTGTAACCCAGGCTAGCTTCAGGCTCACAGGGGTCCTCCTGCCTCAATCTCTTGAGTTTCTGGGATTACCAGTGTGCAGTGCCACATTCAACTATAAACCTCTTTTAATAAATGTATTTTGTTAACATCAAGTACAGCTGACAAACAGAGCAGCTTATTTTGTCTAATGTGTAATTAAGAGTAATTTTTATTTAATGTATTTTTGTAAACAATATTACTAAGATGTTTTAAAATTTTTATAGTGATCATTCTGCTACATGTTACAAATTATTATTTTTGTTTGTTTGTTTGAGACAGGGTCTCACTTTGTAGTTCAGGTTGGCCTTGAGCTCAGCCTCCAACTCACATCACAGCAATCCTCCTGCCTCTGCCTCCCGAGTGCTGGGGTTACAGGTGTGAGCCACCACACCCAGCACTGTGGAATGTGGTACTGATTGCTGCTGGACATGAGTCTCCATGTATGTGGTTACTGGGGGATTGAACCTGGGTCCTTGCACTTGCAAGACAGGCGCCAGAACCACTGAGCTAAATCCCCAGCCCTGTTATAAATTATTATATCAATTTCTTAATATAAACCTTTTTGTAGATTACGTCTCCTATTTGAATGGAGATGTATAATTTTCCTATCTTTTCATCTATGTGGTCTCATTTCATATTTAAAATAATGCTGTGAGACTTTTATTTTCTTTTTCTTTTTGCAGATGCAAAAGTAGAGACAGTTCAGAAACCACCCCAAGGCCACACATACACAGAAAAGTGACATGATCCATATACCTATCCATTTCTGCTTACTTTATAGGTCTTTCACTAATGGAAAAAGTACTGGTTCAACTAATAACCAAATTATCCTCAATTTTTTTTTTTTGAGACAGGTCTCGCTTTTTTGTGGTTCAGGCTGGCCCTGAGCTCAGCCTCAAACTCACATCACAGCAATCCTCCTGCCTCTGCCTCCTGAGTGCTGGGATTACAGGCGTGAGCCACCATGCCCGGCACTGTGGTATGTGGTACTGGTTGCTGCTGGGGTGAATCTCCATGCCCAGTATTGTTATGTGGTTACCGGGGATCGAACCTGGGTCCTTGCACCTGCAGGACAGGTGCTAGAACAACTGATTAGTGAAATTGAAGTAATAAAGTTTCATTGTATCATTCATAATTCAGAGATAACAGCTCTAAGGATTGTGCACAAATGGCACAGTGCCATTGTAGTTACACAACAAATGACACTCACACATTAGGACATAGAAGAAAAAATCTAATCCACGGACATTTCTTTTGAGCGATTTCGTCAATCTCTACCTCTGGTCATCATGGAAGCTGTGACTAGATCAGTCCTCCTACTGCTTGCTTACAACTTTCCAACTCTTACTATTTCTCATTCACTTATTCCTGTTCGGATGCTTTGGCTGTGTTAGGCCCTGAAGCCAAGGACACTCAGTAATAGGCTTGCTAGGATTCTGACATTCTAATATAGATTTTTTGTTACACCACCTTAAAAAATACAGCCCCTCCCCAAGTATCTGCTTTTTCCACCTTGTCTTCCTTTGCTGTCCCAGTGATCTGAGCAGTACTAGGAAAAGTCATTCCCCAGAGCCAGTGGACTCTTAGTCTTCAGGGTTTCCTTCTAGACATCTAGAGTCTACTTTCTCTCTTATCTTTTAGAGTAGGTGAAACCTTCTCAACACCAAACCTCAAAAATCTCCAATGTGCCCCACCACTGGCGTGAAAGGATGATCTTCTTATTTTTCATTGGTGAGAAAAGAGAATCCAGAAGCTAGAAGGAAGCCCTTTACCTCCCATCATCGAAAGAACTAACAGATATATCTGAAGCCATTGTTGTATTCTTTCATTCAATAAAGATTTAAAGGCTTATCACCCTTTAAGTACTGTCCTAAAACCTAAAGCTATAGTTGTGAACAGGACAAAGTGCTTCCATCCCATGAGATACCTAATAATGAAAAAATAAAATAATTTCAGAGAGGAAAAGGTACTGTGAGAAATAAGAGATCAGAAAATGGATTAGGTAGTGTCTGGGAGTGATAATAGAAATAGCAGCATAAAATACAATGTCCACGGAAACCCTCTCTAATAAGGTGCCATTTAGCTATGATGCCAGTGACTAAACTTGCCCACAGGATGTTTGAGAAGGAAAGCAGATACTGAGGGCCTGAAGAAGGAAAACTGTTTCATGCTTAAGGAACTAAATTTTAAAAATAGTCCAATGGCTGAAGCATCATGGGGAAAGGAAGAATGCTGACACAGCGTCTTCTACCCACACTTGAAGCTGCAGCACAATTGGTCAGAATGCCCTCTTTCCTTCTAGTCTTTATAACTCGTGCCTCTGCCTTTCCTAACAAACTTTACTACTGACCTATTTCATCTCATTTTGACTGGTTTTTTTTTTTTTTTTAGTTTTTTTGAGATAGTCTCACTTTATAGTTCAGGCTGGTCTTGAACTCAGCCTCGAACTCAGCAGTCTTTCTGCCTCTGCCTCCTGAATGCTGAGATTACAGGCATGAGCCGCCATGCCCAGTACTGTGGGATGGGGGTACTGATTGCTGGTGGGCATGAGTCACCATACCGGCATTGTTGTATGTGCATACTGGGGATTGAACGCAGGCCCTTACACTTGCAAGGCAGGTGCTGGAACCATTAAGCTAAATCCCCAGCCCACCGTTCAAACATGCACATAACACCAATATTTTAAAATGCTCCCACATTCAGAGCTTATCCAGACATCAAGAAAGAGTATTTTATGTTTATTCCTTTTATTCTCTTCCACTCTTTCAATGCACTCCAGTCTCTTTGCACTGCAGTCCTTGACTTGAAATAGCTCTACAGTCCCTGGATGTAAGTCTCGGGTTTGGCCTTGGTGTTCCCTTGCACTATGCTCTTTCCTGGTGATCTAAGATGCTTCAGCCTCCCTTTCACTCTCCAGCAGTCAGCAGGCAACTTGGTCTCAAGAGTCCTTACAGAGAGTCCTCAGCTCCCTCCTATTATCAGACTTGAGTATGCATCAGAAACACCTGAGCTTACTGCTGAGCACACTGGTCAGTCCCAGCCCTGGAGGTTTTGATGCAGTCGGTCTATTTGTGAAATAGATGATAAGTGATTCTCCTGCTGCTGGACTATATCATGAGAACCACTACATTGGTATTAAGTCTATCAGCTTCAATCTTTGCTACTTTCTCTCTTCATTTTCTGCCCCCCCATTGATGACTTCATGCACACCCATAAGTTTTGTGCACACTCATAGCTTCTGTTATCAGTTTTATTTCAACAACACACAAATTTACATGCCTATCCTGGACCTCTTGTCCTTAGATCTCGACTCAGATAGAACTCTCCACTTGTGTGTATCACAAGTTACTCAAAACTAGATGTACCCCCCAAATGAACTTGTAATAAACTTACTTTATTCATTACTTTTTCAGGGTTTTCTCCAGGGAAATCGTGACTCATTCATCTTATTATAGAAGTCAGAATCTAGGATTCCTCTTCTACACCTCCCTCTCACTAGCCACTTCATAACTAAAACCTCAGGAATTTCTGTATATTTTATCTTCTATCTCTCCTTGCACTTCAGGACCATATCTGTCTGTAAATAAGCTATAGAAATCTTTTTGCTTTCTTCCAACCCACGCTTCGTACTTTACCCAGAGGGATTCTTTCACAAGGTTTATGAAATCCCTCCATCTGAATTTCAGTGGTTTCTTATTGTTTATATGATAAAAAAATTCTTGCTATCTACATGGTCTGGTGTCTGCCTGGACATCTCTATCTCGTTTCACATCTTGTCCCTTGCTCTCAGCCCTCAAAGCCTTCTGGTTGTCTTTGTTCCTGAAAGCATAATCCTCCTTTGGGTCAAGTTTCTGCACATTCTTTCCTCATTAGTAAGAATTTTCTTGCATTCTTCTTCTCCCAGATGACCCAGCTATTCTGCATACTCCCTGCTCACCCGTTATGGTCAAGGTCACTTTCTTCCATACCTTTGATTTTATAGTAAGAGGCTCCTATCTTTCAAATCTATTTCCATTTTTTGCAAATACCCATTTGTTTCTGTGGCTGTTTCATCAATATCTGTCTCCTTCTAGTCTTTAAACTCCATGTGGTAAGTGATAAAGTTTATATTTTCTCACCAGGACTTCTCTGGGGCCTATGTGAGACGGACATAAAGAAGATCCTCAGTCATAGATGTTGAATGAATAAATGAGATTGACTGTTTACTTTTTAAACAAGAAGTGCATCTTTGTTTACCTTGAGAGCTCTGTACTGTGCCTGAGGGGCCCTTCTTCCACATCAGAAGTTCATTACCTGGTATCTGCACCTTGGTTATTGTTATGCAAAAGCTACTAAGTGTGTATCCCTGCGGGCTGTGTTTTGCATAGACTCTCTTAGGAAATGTGAGTGTGTGAGCAGACTCTGGATATTTAATATTAACTGACCTCCTACTGTGTTGCTCAGAAAGCAAATTGTGATTTTCCACCACTTTAATTTTCTTACTAATATTGTATCATGACTTCCGTATCCTCAGTGGGTTTAAAGCAGCTGTTAGGAAACATAAGAAGTAAAATTTGATTGTGCATGGAAAATTGGTTTGCATATGAGACAAATAGCTTCGGCTTCTTTTTGCCATTTACTGTGCTGAAATTACCTGTAATCTGAACCTCACTGAATTGCAAGAAACTGCAGCAGCTTTAATTAATGCTTTTGCCAGTACTTCTGTTGACGACTGTAAATGTCTGTATGTCTCTCCAAGTGTTGTTTTATGGGTTCTAGATACTTCAAAGATCATCCCCATTTTGCGAGAGAGAGCTCATTACCACTCAGGTAACAAATGGCCCCTCTGCTCTTCTTTCACCAGGTTGAGTATCAGCCTGTCCCATGCTGGTTTCAGCTTCCACCCTCGCTCCTTGTTTGGAGAATCTGTACTTTTACAACTTCCCTGTGTTTCTAGAGATCAGCTCAAATCTCCTTTGCTACCACATTGTTCAGGGGACACACGTTATAAACTTACTGTATCTACTATACTTGGAATCTCATTTTAAAATTTGTGAAGCCACATCATTAATTACGAATAAAATCTCAGTGGGGTTTTGGCATCTTTTTGAGAAACACACCCTTTTTTTTTTTAGCACACTCTTACTTTTTGAGGAAGAACATATGAGAACTATAAAACACACTAATTTCCTCACTGTATACTGTAACCTGTTTTCAGATCAATTGGGACCACTAGTTTGTGAAATGCCTAAAGCAAATTCATGAACCCTTAACTGCTTTTCCTCTGGATCTATACTACACTAACTGACAGAAATGAAATCGTCATGTATTTGAGGAGACTAATAATTTGCTATTGTATTCATTATGTCAAATCTCAAGTATACAGAGTGATTGTCAGAATGCAAAGAAGAAAAGAAAACAAATTGCAAATGCATCCCTCCCTCCTTTTACCATCACAATGTCATAGTGAAAGTGATCTCTAGTTCACAGAGGTGGTAACAGAAGAGGGACCTGGCAGCCTTCAGGTCTTCTTTGCCCTGATTTCTGTCTAGACTGCAGTCATACGAGGTCTTGCTCATCTGCTCTGTGTGTGAGTGGAGAATACATGTTAGTCAGCATAAGCTTACACTTAACAGGGACATCCCCATCTTTGGCTAAATGATAAGAGATCACTGAGAGGAAAGGAAGTGACTACATTTATTCTCAGTGTACCTAAGGGTTAGGCAAGGTGCACATATATTGCAGTACACAGCATGGCAGGTGGCATGTAATGAACGAACAGTCAATGAACAAGTGATGAATGAAAGGCTTCTCCTTTTAGAGTAGGTGCTGCTTGTCTCATGAACTGGTAACAGAGTCAGTTGTTATAAGAACCGAGACAGATTGCAGCAGAGTAGGGTCAATGTGGGTAGAACAATCTGACTGCTCAGAGATCGCAGTCTCTCCATCTCTCTTTCTCTGCCTGCCTCTGTCTCTTTCTATCCCTCCCTTCCTTCTTTATATCACACACACACACACACACACACACACACACAAACACACACACACACACCCCTTTACTTTTTTGCGAATTATGAGAATATAGTCTGCTTAACCTTGTTATCTTTAAATTCAAAATTGTAAAGCAATAGCAATTATGAGCTATAACTACAAAGGAATCTAGTTGAATGTTTTAACAAAGATAATGTGTTTTCATATCATATTTCTTTCTTCTGCTATATGGCTTTATAGTCAAGGCTTCTTTCTTTCAAATCTATTTTTATTTCTTGCAAATATGCATTTGTTCGTGTGAACGCTTCATCACTATGTGTTCCCTTTTGGTCTTTAGACTCCATGAGGTAAGTGATAAAGTTTCCATTTTCTCAGTGGGATATCTCCAGGGTCTATCTGATGTTGACATAAAGAAGGACTTCAATAAATGTACGCTGAATGAATAAATAAATGAGATGAATAAGTCCTGTCCTTTTTACCAAAACAAATCAAAACAAACAAACACAATGCCTTCTGTTTATTTCAATGATTCTACTGGCTAGCATTTCTCAAACTTAGTTTAGCTCTCAGAACCTGTGACAGCCTTTTGGTTATTGTCCACAGTGGCAAATATTTGTTTCTTTGGGACTTATCTCTCTTAGAAAAACAGACAAAAATCATTCAGAGATAAGTTCAGTGATTAAAAGTAGATGATCAGCCTGGCACTAAAATCCGGGCTCCACAATGGCGTGCAGTTGCGCAGTGAGGAGCTTTATCTTCCTGGGCCTGTCCTCGCTCTGCCCTAACCCTGCTCCTAACTTACAGGTCTCAAATCTAGAATTCTATTCTACTTCCAGTTTTTAGAACTGAGGTTAGCAGTCTTTGAACATCTACTTTTCCAAAATGACCTTCATTTTAAAATATACTCCCGTTTTTGGATGCACCGTGTTTGCTAACAAAAAATCTCCTATTCCACCTTGCTCCCTCTGAAATGCAAAGTTGGACATAGACCAATATGATCTACAACCTGAGGATTTCACTGTTATAATTCTAAAAGATTTATTTCAGACCTAGAAAATTCAGTGGTTTTCCTACTGATTTTCCTATTGAAATAAGTGTGTAAAAAGCATAAACCATTCATAGGGAAATACTACCTTGAATAAGTGTATTCTAATATGAATGCTTTATGTTTCCCAACTGTTTATGAGGAAGGATTTAAAATATTTTTCCCAGTTCAATAGCCATTATCTTTCTCTTTTTCTTATTTCATAATACCCTACCAATATTTTTCTGGTTTATGTTTTAGCCAATTTTAGACACCATATTACTTTTTCCTAGAGATATTTCAATGATTATCTCTATCTAATGAAAAACTTTTAAAATATAATCACCATTCTCTTATTACAACCAGGAAAATTTTAAAAGTCTCTAATCCCTATATCCTAATCCAGGTTTATTTTTTCCAGCTATTTTAAGAAGTTTTTTTTAGCACTTTGTAGAATTAGAATCCAAAAAAGTTCACACTTCACGTTTGTTTGTGATAGCTCTTTAATCTTAATCTATTGGTATTTCAGTTGGAACAAGCAAGTACGTAAAATTATATATATAATTGTCAAAATTAACATTCATAGTACAAGTATAAACAGAAATTTTGCTTCGTTTATATTTAAGGCAAATTTTACAGTTCCACTGAACAATAGATACCCATACAAGGTGCCCAATTTCCTTCATCTTAGACTAAAGAATCCAGTTCTCTAGTTTGCTAAATCAGGTACTGAATGGATAGAGTTGCTAACTCTGATTTTGGTGACTTAAAACTTCCCTTTATTGGGCCGGGTATTTAGTTCAGTGGTTCCTGTGCCTGTCTTGCAAGCACAAGGACCTGGTCAGCCTGAACTACAAAGCGAGACTCTGTCTTAAAAACAAAAACAAAAAAACTTCCCTTTAAATTTTATCCATAAATAGAGTAATTTATCACCTATATAATAAATTTAGTGTCTACAAAAAAAATTTACATTATTCTGCCTCATATTTTCCAAAATGAGCTCTCAAAGAGAGAGTTTATTTCAATGATAGATGTCTCTCCCTTACATTATTTTTCTATTTCTTTATTGCTACATAAATCTGTAGAGTTAGTATATATAACATATTATAGAAAGATGAACATTCTATATGAAAACTGTAGATATTTTCCAAAGCAATAGACAAATGATAAAAAAAAATCCTTTAATTTATAAAAGTAAAATCACAGTGAAGTTTTAATTTGTTGCCATTAACCTTACTTTTTAGAAGGTACAGATATATGCTATCTTCTTATGTCTCCAGTTTGCAATAATCCTCTTCCTGGGGCTTCTGTTACATACATTTCTTTCCTATTTAGTGTAAGTTTCTTTTCAGTAGCACAAATAATTGTGAAAACAGATCCTGAAATATGCAATAAAATTTTATAGTTCAGGAAATAGTAATTTTAAACTAAAAGATAATCCTGGTTTAAAATCAGTACTTATTTCATCTTATAGTTCAGTGCATTAAAAGTCATAATTTTCAGGTCCATTGTTAAATAAATTTAAGGTTTATTAAATATATAAGTATAGTCTGAAAATAGCAGGCTAACATCTTGCTTCGAATGAAATTGATTCTATGTTCCTGTTATTCTCCAAAGGGGAAAACACTGAAACATGCAATAGAGCATTTGGAATCTCAAAAGAGAAAATTAATTTATTTAGGAGTAGACTGATGCAAATAACATTCCACAACGTTGATATTTATTTATGCAGCAAACAGTCTCCCACTGAGTTCCCAGGCCTTGACTCTGAAGGTAAACATCTTTGGCTTTGAAAGCAATTTGAACCTCACTTTGGCAAGTATTTCAGTCTGAACAGCTATTTCAAGACCCAGTTCTGCACCACACATCCCTATGTGTGTATCACATCAGTATTTAAATTATAGATAGGCCCCACTCTATCCCTATTGCTTTTTGTTGTTGTTGTTGTTTTGTTTTGTTTTTTGAGACAGGGTCTTGCTTTTTGTAGTTCAGGCTGGCCCTGAGCTCAGGCTGGAACTCACAGCAATTCTCCTGCTTCGACCTCCCAAGTGCTGGGATTACAGGTGTGAGCCACCACACCTGGCATTTTGGTATGTGGTTCTGGTTGCTGGTGGGTGTGAGTCTCTACTCCTAGTATAGTTGTATGTGGTTATCCTGGGCCCTTGCACTTGCAAGGCAGGCACGGGGACTATTGAGCTAAATCCCTGGCCCTCTATGGCTCTTTTTAACTGAGGAAAGAGAGCTTCATTACCCCTACTTTGATAAGTATGCAGTGTGTGTGTATTTGTCCATGTGTGTGTGTGTGTGTGTGTGTGTGCGTGTGCACACCCACTGCAGTCTATGCAATTGAACCTATTATACACAAAAAAGTAGTTACAAGTTAAAGTGTAACATTTCATAGGATTAAGCAAAATTTATGATTGTCTGTCCAATTCTACTATTTATTTTCACATGATAAATCAGTAAATCATTTTGCTAGAATTGTTGTAATAATCACTTCTCTAGACCAGAGTCCTTTAGGAGTAATAGAAGAAATTCAATAAAAGAAATATTTATTAATTAATATTCAAAAGTTAAAATTCCTGCCCAATTTTGAATAACAAAAAACTATACAGAATAATAGGTTATTTTTAATTACAAGTAAAATTACTTCTGAAATATGCATAGCAAGAAATCAATTTACTTGTTTTCTCAATAAGTCTTCCTGAAAATTCAGTCAAAAAATTATAGCACTCAATTGGAGAGACCAATTTTCACAGAAATCTCTGAGTAATTTCCTTTGTAGCAAGCAAGCCCTACCCCCCAAGGTCCTCAATAACATGAAGAATGATGTGTGAGACTGCCTTGTGAGAGGCAGGCTTTGTGGCACAGGTTCTTCTAAAGGAGACTGTGCCTGCAGTCCCAGCATTGTCCACAACACATAATGAATTCTGCAGCTTATGTGGGACAGCTGGCCAACTGTGGCTCACCCACCTGAGGCCTCAGCAGGTTGCTAGGCTGAGACAGACGGGCAAAGCACCAATTGAGAATGGGATTGAAGAGTCAGAGAAATGAGTGGCCTGGATTTTCTAAGCATGTGCCTCGATGTTTCCCACAGGTAAATACAATTCACTGTTATTGTTTCGGTGGTTTTGAAAAATCTAGTCTAATTTGTCTCTTTCCACAATCTTTAAATTAATACTGACAAAAATGATGGGCCACTGTACCTGAATACACACAGTTTTTTAATTAGCCCTGTTATTTATTAAGCTTTAAATATTCAAAGTATAATATAATGATTTAGCAACTTCTTCATATCCTAGAAACTACAGAGGTTAAAAGACATTTATTAAAGATTATGTATTAATTGCTTATAGACTACAATGAAGATTAAAAGTAATTGAGAGTCTTTAACACTGGCAATTAGATTTGGTTCTTTTTTTTTAGAAATGCAATTATATTCTGCTGATAGATTGTATTATATTTGCCTCCTCAATCCTATAAAATGAAATAATCTCTTTAGCAACTAGACTAAAATGACAATACAAATTTATTCTGGGATAGAACATGCCATTTTCCCCAAAATATTAAGATTTCTTTATTTTAAATTCTTATAATGTACCTAAAAGAGATTTAAATTTAGAATATGCTTAAAAACTACCCTTCTAGGGGCCGGGGAGTTGGCTCAGTGGTTCCGGCACCTGTCTTGCAAGCGCAAGGACCCGGGTTCAATCCTCAGTAACCACATATCATACTGGGCGTGGAGACTCACGCCCAGCAGCAGCCAGTACCACATACCACAGTGCTGGGCGTGGTGGCTCACACCTGTAATCCCAGCACTCGGGAGGCAGAGGCAGGAGGATTGCTGTGAGTTTGAGGCTGAGCTGAGTACCAGCCTGAACCACAAAGCGAGACCCTGTCTCAAAAAACCTAAAAAAAAAAACAAAAAAAACTACCCTTCTACTTACAATATTTTCAACCAATAACAGCTTCACAGAAATGCCTAAAATACTCACCCTCTATCCAATTTTGTCAAACACACGTGTCTGATTAAAAAAGAACAAGAGCAATAAAATAAATCATTCTTTAATCTTCTACCATTTTCTCTACCTCTGCTATTACTCCCTGTGTGAGGGCTATTTACAAAGACAATAGATTATGTGTATGTTCAAAAGATATTAAAATATTAATTAAAACTGTCCAAAGAATAGCAATGCCAGCTGTATCTGTGTATGTTTCTTATCCTTACTAAGTTTAAATTATATTACAATAATCAGTAGAACACTGAAAGTCAACAGGACCTATAAAAGATTTCCATTGTGCAATAATGAAGCCATGATTGAACAGGCTATATTGTAAAAAATGGTTATTGTCTTTATTGTTCAATGAAGCAAAACACACAAATGACAGTAAAAATATCCTGAGGAAACTTCCCTTCAGTGAGGGGTCATTTTTCCATCAGAGGGTGTCACCTCCCCTTCTGCTGACAGATGGGTAGGCTGCAGGCCTTGCTGGTGGGCTGGCACTAGTCTCGTCCAGCATTTTCACAGAGACAATATCATTTTGTCTATAAAGATATACTCCCCTAGAACGCTCGCTTTTCCTACGCATAACACAGCAATAAAACCTACAGAAATTCACAGGAGCCGACTCTTCGTATCTATACTTTGCAAGCTGTACTCCTGGAGGCGCAGCGCTATTCTGGGAAGCCCACGGAGCTGCTGCCATTTGCTTTCCACTAAAGTGTACAACAGCTCAGATCCAGGCGGTTTCTACAAACGTACACGAACGTGACAGCGCACAGAGCAATAAGGCAGAGCAGAGCATCGCCTGGGAATCCCGGCACTACCGCTCAAATATTCTCGCTGAAGTCCTGAATAAGCTTTTTATTTTTAACTTTCTGGGTCTCCAGGAAAGCAATATTCTCCCGTGAGGTTTCAACATGTGATCGTGCAAATATGGGAGTAACATTGCTTTTGAATTTTGTTCAAGAAAAACATGAATTAAATGCTTATTTGGGAGAAAGGAAAGAGAGTGTTATCTATTATGTCACACGATGTAGTTACCTACAAATGCTTTGTGATAACATGAAAGTAACAAGAGTTTGAAATGTTATTAAAGACAGAACTGCAGAAGAGATAAATTCTCTTCACAAGTTAACTTTCTCTGTTTGTGTCTTCTCTACCTAAGGCTGCTCATTCTGGGAATATGAAATTAAATGGTGTAGTACACTGCTTAAAATGAAAAATTGCCTACCAAACAACCCTTGGTATACAGGGGACCACTGTGCCAGTAAAATATAGGAAGGGAGAAAATAAGAGAAAAGCAGTCAAAGCTTTCCAAACAAGTCTTGATAATTTCTTCACTTCCACAGTCTGGGGATAAATATTCACAGTAGCTAAGTGAACCAGTTAAAGGACTAAATTAGTGGCCTAACTTTAGTATAGAAAATAAAGATTTGCCAGCTTATGTGCAGATAGATAACATTTTTCTATCTTCAGAAATAGAAAGTTTATAACAAGCAGAGAGCTCAGGTTCATCTTACTATTCTGCAGGTAAACAGGTAATCAAAGTGTCTCTATTCTTGCCTCAACACCTTGTCTTACATCCAAACAGGAATTGCAAGCATCAAAACAAAGAAGAAAAGCTATGTACAAATGTCATATACCATCCTGGGAATCAAAAAGACTGCTCAAAATTAAGAACCCAAAAATGGTAAGCATTCCAATCAAAGCTAAACTATCTTAATTCCATACAAATAATAATGAATGTGCTTACAAAATTACATCTAAACAGGAAAATTTGGCTACAAAACTGAGTCTACCAATGAAAGCCCTTTAAAGAAAATAAGTTATGGAGCAACATTTTTTTTTTTTTTTTGAGACAAGGTCTCGCTTTATAATTCAGGCTGGTCCTGAACTCAGCCTCAAACTCAGCAATCCTCCTGCCTCTGCCTCCCAAGTGCTGGAATTACAGGCGTGAGGCACCACACCCAGCACTGTGCTATGTGGTACTGATTGCTGCTGGGCGTGAGTCACTATGCCCAGCCTTATTGTATGCAGTTACCATGTATTAAACCAGGAACTTTGCACTTGCAAAGCAGAGGCCAGACTCACTGAGCTAAATCCCCAGCCCAAGAAAATTTACTGTTAAAAACCCTATATTATATAACAAATATCAGTGTGAGAAGAATTGTCCAGTTCCCAAATGTGGAAACATCTTTGGCTCCCGCCTTTCTCCCTTACCACACGTAATTTGTCAGTAAATCCTGTCATTTCTACACATCTTCAAAATATACCCAGACTAGTCACTTTTCATCTTCCACACCAACCATTTTCATCTTACCCCTGGATTAGGCCCGCTAACCAATGTCCCCAGGTCCTACTGAGCTCCTTTTAATTGTTGCTTCTTAACACTGCCATCAGTGTGGTCCTTTTGGAAATTTATGTTATATATCAACAGCCCTCCCATATCTTCAGATTTTCCTAACAGAGAGTAAAGGGCACAGTTGTAGAATGGCACAAGACGCTCTACTGACCTCTACTTCTCTAACCTCAGGGATGACAGCCTTCCGGGGTGCACTCCTTGTACTCCAGGCTACTGTCCTTGTACGTATTCGAGCTCTGCCTGGACAACCCTCCCCTGCATATCCACACAGCTCCCTCCCATAGGTCATCACACAAGGATGGATGCCAGTCTTTGAAGTTAAGCAGAGCACCACCTGAACAAGCATAGGGAGTCCCTACTCACTCTCCGTCTCCTCCAGGTCTCTGCTCAGAAGTCGCCTCTTCGGAACGCATCCTTTCACCATCTCATTTAAAAATGTGATGCTTCTCTGGAAAACCCTCTCTCTCCTCTGCTTCAGTTTTCTTCAAGGCATTTATCACTGTTTGACATACTGCAGTATTGCACTTAACATAAGACTATTAATTATAAGACTCACCATTTTTAAAACATTCAACTGAAAAAGACACAGCCAATTAAATTGTTATATATCATCAGTTGCAGAAGACATTTTCATTCCAATGAGATTAAATTGTGAAAAAAAATGTGTCTTTGAATAAATGAAATATCATCATTTGCTTATTGTCTATACCTGTTTTCCTCATTAAAATCAAGCTCCAAGAAAGCAGAGACTGAACAGGAAGCTACAGCTGTTCCAGAATATTCTATCTCCTGATATTGAGTTCATAATTTGAAGGCTTCTGTAGCCACCTGACAACAGGAGACAAGCCAAGACTTGTAGTCAAGACTCCTGTAGCAAGGAGTCAGACCTGTGATCATGTCACAATTTGATAAGGATTTTATACAACATGCTCAATCCCAGAAACCCTAACCCAACAAATTAGCATAAAAATGTCCCAGAGCGCAAAAGACTGAGCTGCTTAACAAAGGCGAATTTTAATCCCACACAGAAGATGGCTACTTCCCAAGATACCCACAGATAAATCTAGTAACTATGACATCATGGTCCACGCTTATTGAGCCCATGTAAAAGCAAGTCTCTTGGGAGTGAGGTTCACCAGAAACAACATCGCAGCACAAAGTTTCACTGTCAAGAATTATACACATTAAGGGCCAGGGATTTATCTCAGTGGTTCCAGCACCTGCTTTGCAAGCACAACGGCTAGGGTTTGATTGCTGTAACCACACACAACAAAGCTGGGTGTGGTGACTCATGGCTTCCAGCAATCAGTACCACTTTACACAGTGCTGGGGCGTGGTGAATCATGCCTGTAATCCCAGCACTCAGGAGGCCGAGGCAGGAGGATTGCTGAGTTCAATGCTGAGTTCAGAACCAGCCTGAACTACAAAGCAAAACTATCTCAAAAAAAAAAAAATGAATTATACACACCACAATCACTGAAATAATTTTTAGAAAGTCAGAATCAGAAGATGACCCTAAAAATATGAGAAAATAACCAAAGATCCCTTTCTTTTCTAACACTGAGACAGTTGAAGTACCCAGTGATCTACTGGTGGAAGTAAGTAAAATGCTGGATACAATAGTGTAGAAAGAAAATATTTTTGCAGACTCTCACACTGGTACAAAAGCGAAGAATCCTCAGATCCTCAAAGCTCAGTGAAGACTGTAACCCTGAAAGGAAAGTGACACAAAACTGTTCTTTCCCTGAGGCTTTCCGCTGCTTCTCTACACACCTCGGTTGTCGCTGGCCCTCTGAGAGAGACACACAGAACTGAAGGGCGAGGCTGGGGCCTCCTTGAGTCTGGAACTCGATGAAAGATCCTTAGGTTAACTTTGACCCCATAGCTGTCTCTTGGTATAATAATGAGTTAGAAATGAACTCATATTTCTAACCAAGTAGTATGTTTTATTTTTATATGTTTTTTAAATTGAAATATTTATTGGTACATTACATATACAAATCATGATTGCACTCAACAATGAGAATTTGTACCAGTATATGACACAACTTAATTCTCATTTTTTCCCATAGCCCTACCCACCCTACCACCCCCACCCCCTATATACATAAACTTTGTTTCCTTTTTTTTGTTATAATCTCATTATTTTTCCCCCTTCACCCTATTTCGCATTGAGTATTTTCTATTTCACAATATATAACATACACAGATAGGTAAATATTGCATCTTTTCTCTGGTATGAGAAAATAAGGATGTAAATGACTTTTTACACTTTTCTTTATGAATTTTGTTCCTATATTTTACTTTATCTTTCAAGTTTTTCAAAGAAGAGTCTATTTATTTTATAATCTATGAAAATAAAGTAATAAAGTTGTATGGAAGTTTAGAGGCAGGAGAAAGTAGAGTAGGCATTGACTGGTCCGCACTGTGTGTCCCTTCCTTCGGCTCCACGCCCCGATTTCTCTTCAGGAACATTCCAGCTCCATCCTTAGTCTACTTGTGTATGTCAAATTCACTTCCACTCAAGTTCCTAAAGATGACACATCCCCTGGCCGCAGGGATGGGCACCCGTCAGAGCCATTTCAGAATTGGTCTCTGCTGGCTGTTGTGGCCCAGGCTTGCTATCCCAGCACTCAAGAGGTTGAGGCAGGAGGACCACTGTGAGTTTGAGTTTAGTGTGGCAACATAGTGAGTTCAAGGCCCACCTGAAGTACAGAGGAAGATCATCTCTGAGAAAAGAATTCCCAAGACTTTTTCTACAGCAACAAAGGCACTGATTTTTGCTGAGGGAATAGTATGTAAATCTAGGGCCACTGTAAATCAACCTATACCACAAGGAAACAAGCCTGGAAATAGAGTCAATACAAAGGAGAGAAGAACTGAAATGGAAAAAGACAGAAGTTAACATCATGTGAGATCCTGGATCTAGTTGAGTATAAACAAGGACACATCTGGACAGTGAAGATATATGCGTCAAAATTTTTCTTCCTGCATTCCTTAAAACAGAGTGAGTTGCTTTACCGTTGTAGGACAAATCTACATATGTTTAGGTACTTATCTGCGGGACACCCTGGGGACATAGTGTCTGTTCAGGACACCACTGTGACTGGTTGCTGTCTACATCACTCTCGCTTAAATTTTTAAATCTTATATTTATTTTTAATGAAAAGTATTGGAATAGTAAAGTAGAATTTAGAAGCATGACTATATAAAGAGTAAGAGTATCATTTTGATTATAAGAAAAGACTGAGCAAGGACAAAAAGTATATTCACAAAAATGCCCAACAAATATTTTACCATCAAGTAATAACAGGACCCCAACCCCGCTTCTCAACCGAGCAAATCATTTGCTGTCCTGGAAGCCTTCCTCTTCTACTAAGTAAACTTTAAAAATAGCTGTTTGGCCTAAATTACAACATTGTAAACATTAAATGGCATACTACCTATAAAAACACTTTCTATAGGAACCATTGAAAATGAGAAAGACACAAATGCTTCATGAAGGTAAAGTATATTACTCTAGATGATTCTAGGGTTTTGTTTGTTGTTTGTTTTCATGATAGTGGGGGTTGGACCAAGGCCCTCATCTCGCCTATACCCTCAGACCTTTTGTATTATTATAGTTTGAAACTAGGTCTTGCTGAGTCAGTAACTTCCTCATTCTGAGTTTGAACTTCCTACCCTCCTGGCTCAGACCCCCAGAGTGCTGGTATTACAGACATGCGCTACCACACTTAGCTTCCATAAAATTCATATGACTTTAATATCTCATGTTTAGGTTACTTGCACTCCCTGTGTGTCAAACATTTAATATCAATTTAATTTTCATGTTAGAGAGTAAGTACTTTGTCATTATAAATGATATTAGCATTTCAGTGCTTATTATCCTTGAAATTATTTCTATTGTACCTCCTATCTATGCATGTTCAGTTTATTCTCTTCTCATATCTCTTTGTAATACCAGTTGGAAAATTGTGAAGCTTAGTTTTACCACTCTCCATTGTTCAAAACATCCAAGTTTGGTCCGGCCATCGCTCTGCTAGTTATATACACAAAAGAATTAAAAGACTGATATCACAGTGACATATATGCACCCATGTTTATAGCAGCTCAGTTTGTGATTGCTAAATCTTGGAAACAACCCAAATGTCCATCATGTAATGTACCAATAAAGATTTAAAAAAAAAATCCAAGTTTTCTGAGCCAAAATATATTTTAATGTTATTTGTCACACTGAATAGTCTCAAAACTCATAAATAATGAGTAATTTTTGAAAAAAGGTTTTGCATGGGCCATGGTGTAGGGGCATTTTGCTTTATAGGGATAATATGGACATTCTTTCATATTTTTGGGTGATGTGCCAATGGAGTCTGAATCAGACCTTAAAGGAGCATTGCCGGTCATCACTGTTTCTACTTTCCAAGTCTCATTTTAAGAAGTGGAGCAGGTCTCCTGTCCAAAGGTCAGTCACATTACACCACTTGACAATGCACAAACCTATCATTACTTATGCTACCTTACATAAGAAAGAACTGTTACCACTTGTGACCATTAATCCTGATATGTGAACTTCTCTAGTTTAGGAAATGCCTGGCAAATTAATAAAGCACATATCTGGGAGTGGCTGCAGGGTGTTTCCGGAGAAGACAGGCAGGCAGACCAGCAAACTTAGCCTTGTTGTGGTGATAGCCACCCACACTCCTAGAAGGAATAGAAGAGAATGAAGAAAGAAGTCAGTCTGTATTTTGAGAGCGTGAGCTCACGAGTCTTTGGCTTCATCTGTGTGCCTTCTGCTTGAAAACTGTGTGTCTTTTGCCGCAGTCATTTCTGAACATCAGACTCCAGCTGCTTTAGCTTTCCAACACTGACTCACCCCAGAGCCTCTCCAGGGAGCTCCCAAGCCTTCGATCTTGGACTAGGGCTGCAGCCTTGACCCCTGTGCTCTGCAGTTTCCAGCTTCTGGGACTGAGCAAGAAATTGGATCCTCCAGTTCTCTAGAACACAGTCCACCATCGTGGACTCACTTGCCTCTGACTCTGGTAACTACTTAATAAGTCCTCTTGAAGTATTATCTATGCATCCTCTTGATTCTATTCCTCTACAGAACCCTAATAAATATATTACTTTTGGTTTCCCCTAGTGATAAAATGAAATGGAATAAAAGTATATGAATATCAGTAACTATATGCTGTCTTTTATTGTGAATAAGAAGGATTAGTATAGTGAGAGTGAATTGACAGAGAAGGTTCCAGTGGTTCAAATTTCCAGTTCTGCAAGTCTAGATTTTTCAACCACATTTGAACATTATGTGTTCAGCATGTCCTTCAAGCATAGTGTTGATTGTCTTAACACAAATTTCATTGTTTGGGCAATATTGGAAAGCAATCTACTATTGTAGCAAAATTTACCTGTGCTTTGAGCCACACATTATTGGTGACTACTTTAGAGATCTCCTAAGCACATCTAAGTGGAATGGGACACCTATCTTATTCAGTAGCTGTGTTGACTCCTTTTCATGAAAAATTTGGTCAAATAAATGACTTATCAGTTCTACTTCAGACTGAATATGTCTCCATGGATCATCAGATGGTAACAACTGCTGGCCCACTGCACCAATGGCTTTTGATTAGTTTGTAATTAGTTCTGTGAAAGTCTTTTTAGGCAAATTGATCTTGAATCCTTTTCAGTTTTTGAAGAATCAACATTAGTTTTTAAAAGTTAAGAGGTGAGATATACAATCTATATAGGAATGAAAATGCTAGGTTATGTAAAGAATTTGGCTTGCCTCACCAGTCTGCTCCAATCCTCTTTCTACCCTGCTTTCCACAACAGACACACTGAATCCAAACAACTGAAGTATAAGCTTCCAGCAGCATGAAGACGAAACTGCTCATGGCCATTCTAGTAGTCACCTTATGCACCAGATGACAAGCACCAACATTTGAAATGAATGCTTCTTCTACAGTTGATTCATCTGTCATATTTTTTCACAGGCTTCTGTTTGAAGACCAAAAGTTGGAAAACTGCATAAATACCACATATCAGGAAAAAAAAAAAAAAGGAAAGAAAGCTGACTTTGTACTCATTATGTTAAATTCTGCCCCTGTCTTTGCTCTTCTAAGAAATTGCTAAGTGACCTAAGTGCTAACATTAAATGGTTGGTCCTGACAGTAGAGCCTTTTCATAGTAACTGTGATCCAGAGAGAATATGTTAAAATTAGAATAAGCACAAGAGGGAATTATACACTCTGATCAAGGTGGGAAAACTAGCTGAAATATCTGCCAAAGGAAAGTGGAAAGTTCTAAGACACCAGATGTCTCTGTGGGTTCCAAATTTGGAATTCTCTGTCGCCTTTTAAATCTCCCTTCAGAAGCATTGAGCCTTACAGTGCATGCGGCCTGGCATATGGGCTGTTAGTCGACATTTCTAGAAAACTCTAAGTTTCCCTTTTCTGTATCTATTTTGTTTAGTTCTATCATATCTTGAGCAGTATGGCTTTCAAGAAAATGAAGCAAAGAAATAAATAATTTTTTAACTCTGCCTTCATTTCATTTGAAAGATTGGGTAGGTGAGGTTTAGAATACAGAAAATGTTAAAGACTATCTTTTTAGAGGATTTTTGGGGTGTTTTTCCTTAGTTAAGAAGTAGAAGACATAGTTGGAATCCCATATTGAAAGGATCTAAATTTTTAATCTTAAATTTAATTTTGGATGAAGGGCAATTTCTTGGTCTATAGTTATAGTTTTTGTTCCTTATCAGCTACCTCCTAAACTTCCATACTGAGACCCTGCTGTGATGATCACATTTGATTACAGGTGATTAAGACACTAGAACAATGTATTATGGAAGATGATTGTTCTTTTTGCAATGATATTAAATTGAAGATGACGGATGGGACTAAAAAGAACATTTCTCATCCAAATAAAAATGAACACTAATAGAAAAAATGAAAGAAGCACATCAATTTCAAAACTGATACATTATTTTTCATTTATATCTCACTTTTCATCTTCAATTGAGAAGTATCCAAGATTGTACACAAAATGTAATGTATATATTGGCAGCAAAATTACTGATTTCTAAACATTATGTGGCACCTTTTGACATGAATAACTTAGTAGTTTATCCCTATTTTCTGTTATTTCAAACCAATTCTTAGTGTACAAATAAAATCAAAACAGACAGTTTTCATCTCCCAATAAATGAATAATGTGAAATGTGTTTTGAATCCCTTTCTTCTGTCTGTGAAAAAAAAAACATTACATAGAATTGAGTTTTAAACTGCCTTATTTTTTCATAAACATGGTCCAATAGTATTTTTAAAAGTAGCAACAAATCTCTTTGAAAAATAACTTCTACAAGGAAAAAAAATCAATTCTTGTTGAAGCATTATACATACTATTAAAGCTTGATGTGAAAATTGGATACGCCACTATACTGATTCACAGTTGAGACCGGAGAACATAGATACCCTCCATCACAAACTATTTCCTGGCAAAGGCCTGGAGTCAGAAACCAGAGATAACCAACAGAATTTTCCTTTTTAATAATATACACACATAGCATCAGCCATAGGGGAAGAAAGGAAAGGCAAAGGCATCTTCCAAAGCTGGAACTTCTTGGGCTTAAAATAAAAAATAGCTGAGAAAGCACAGAAATATGAAGTTATGAATCATATGTGACAAGCTATGGAATGACAGTTTAGCAATGATCCTGAAAAACAACCTGCCTGCCTTCCCCTGTGAAGCCACCACCCATCCGATTGGCGTCTAGAACCCCGGGTAAGGTGAGAGCCGGTTCTGATGTCTCCCACTGCTAAGACACATGCGAATGAAGGTAAAGTCATTGAAGTCACAGCCTGGGAAACTAGCAGTCTTAATTTCAGAAAATACTTCTCATTCCTTTCTTGCCCCGGGAATCATAGTTTTGCAAGGAAAAGAGGGGTTAATACGCCCAGCTCCGGAGGTGACTCCTTGCTCATCTAATCCAAACCCGCGATCCTGTCCACCTTCGCCTGTCATTGAGGACAATATTGCTGGCAGCTGTGGGGATGGGGGACCATACCATTCAGTTTTTGTTAATGAGTCAAACAGAAGTCTAATAGATAATCTAGGAGAGATTTGTACTCCTGATAGAGTAAAGCTCCTTTCCTTCCATTCATTCTCTGAATCAAACATGTTAGGATAAGGGCACAGTGCTTCCTCAGCTGCCATCTTGTTGCTTAGGGACCCAAACACTAATGAGCTGAAGATGACAGAACACAAAAGTAGAAAAGCTCCTGTTCCTTAATATGACTATTGCGCTTCTGGCCCAAATCTTCAACTACCGACTTCCAGATTCTCTCTGGGAGTTAATTAAAGACCTTTCATCTAAAGTCACTGCTCTGTAAGCCCTGCATTGCTTGCTGATGAAGAAGACCTTCCTGACAGAGAGACTTTAAAGTTCTGAGGATTTCTCTTCCCATGATTCATGGAGAGCGCATTTTGCAGGGGGAATCAGGAAGATAACTAAGATCAGGAGACAAAGTTCTGATGATAAACAGAGGAGAGAAAATCCATGCTGAAGGATAAATCTCTAGGGTATTTTTACCTCTGGTAACAAAGTTTCCCACAATCAAGTGTGAGAGGACACATGTTCTTTATTAAAAGAAGCAATACCAGCAATTTAAAAAAAAACCTCTCAAATCAACCAACTCTTCAATCAGTTCCACGTCTTGCCTGTGACATTTTGTTTTATTTGGTCTTTATATCAATAATCTTATTAGAAACAGACATTTTGGTTTGAAGAGACATTAGGGAATTCAGTAATGCCTAGAAATTTCCCAAATGATAGTTGATATACACTGAACTTCAAATACGTCTTATGGTTTCATTTAAATATATGTTCATATATTCACACAGAAAGATATTACATTTAAATATAGGAGTTATATTTTAAGTTTCTCTTCAATTCTAATATTCTGAAGCTCAATGAGAAGCCACAGTCCAACACATATCGTGGAGAACTAGTATTAATTGACAAAAAGAAACCTTATAAACTCAGTAACTCTTCATTTTATATTATAGACATGTCATATTATTTAGGTCTCATATAACTTCACAGTGTAATTTTTGTCTTGCTTTAAATGAAGAAGAAAAGAAAATCATGATAATAAGAAAGTAAATATAAATGTAATTTAAAAAATTTTCTCCTATATCAGAATTTTGTTTTGTCATTCCAACCTTTGATTATAAAATTATTTGGGGATATAAATTTTCTTAGTTCTTTCTGTCTCTTCAAAGTCTTTGCCAATGCCCAACTTCTGTCTTTATCCTTTGCCTACTGTAAGTGTCCAAAAAATAATATGCAGTAGCTTTTTTTAGAGTGAAAAAAAATTTTCACTGGGTGGGGGATTTAGCTCAGTGGTTCCGGCATCTTCTTGGCAAACAGAAGGTCCCGAGTTTGATCCCCAGTAACCACATACCACAGTGCCAGGCGTGGGGTCTCACACCTGTAATCCCAGCACTTGGGAAGCAGAGGCAGGAGGATTCAAGACCACCCTGCACTATACCGTGAATTCAGAGCTAGCCTGTACTACAAAGTGAGACCCTGTCTTTAAAAAAAAAAAAATTCACATTTGCATAACTTACACAGTTGAAATGGCTTAAAATCAATGGAAAGGCATCTGTGAAGAGACTGAACCTGAAAATCAGTTACTGCAAAAGTGCTCTGAAAAGACTTCTAAGGAGAGCTCCTGTGAATCGGTAACAGAGATAAAAATATCTACAATGAAAATACATTCTCTTGGGAAATTTTCTTAACATTTTTGCAAATTTTACATGTCTGAGAGTTTTTTTTTTTAATCCTTAAAATTTTCCTGGGATTATAGATATTTGAGGCTCTCATATTGGCTATGTAACTGTTGGTAGGCCAATAAGATTTTTAGAATAGCATTCTCACTGCATAAAATATTAGGATAGTCTGTGTGCAGAAAACAATTGGAGAAGATTGAGTATGTTTTGTTTTTTGTTTTTTGTTTTTTTTTTAGGTTTTTTGAGACAGGGTCTCACTTTGTGGTTCAGGCTGGCCCTGAGCTCAGCCTCCAACTCACATCACAGCAATCCTCCTGCCTCTGCCTCCCGAGTGCTGGGATCACAGGCGTGAGCCACCACGCCCGGCACTGTGGTATGTGGTACTGGTTGCTGCTGGGTGTGGGTCTCCACACCCAGTATTGTTATGTGGTTACCGGGGAATCGAACCCAGGTCCTTGCGCTTGCAAGACAGACGCCGGAACCACTGAGCTAATGCCCCGGCCCCAAGATTGAGTATGTTTAATTCCCCGAAAAGGGCTGA
>PVIR01002849.1:0-96406 GCA_004026965.1 Petromus typicus
TTAAAGACAACTTGAAATTAACCTGCTTCAAAATACTCCCTCTGGTTTCAAACGCACTTATTTCATTATTCTTGCCACTTTCTCAAACAGTTCTGGAATGTCCTCTTTGGGGAGTGTCTTTAGTGTTGTCGCTATGGCTGCCGTGATGTCCTGAATCAAAACTGCTTACTATAGAGAAGAGCCAGAAGTTACAGGGTGCCAGATGTGGTCAACACACTTGATAGAAACTACCACACTACACGTCTGTGTGTCACAGAACTTTGTCATCACAGAGAATAAAAAGATGTGCCCATTTCTCAGGCCATTTTCTCTGAATATCATATCTTAAACTCTTATAATAGTGACAGTTTACTACAGTCTTCCTGTCTATTCTCAGCCATGTGTGCTTACATTTATTAAGAGTTTAGCAATTTCTCGCTTCACCATTGCTTTCTAATTACATTTCATTCTTTGGACCTTGCATTCTCTTCCCAGTAGTCTACAGATAGAAAATTCTCAGTCTTTTCATGCATGAAAATATGTAGATTTTGTCTTCATCGATAGTTAATACTTATGAAAGTCTGGATGCCTCAGTAAGCTATAACTTTGACTTTTCTTAACACTTAGAAATATGTATTATATGATTAGGGGACTCTTTACTATTAAGAAGTCTACTTTACATTCACCTTCTAATAAATGTTTTAATCTTTCAGGTTACTTTTCCAAACTACAAAAACTTTAAACCATATACAAAATCAGAGAGAATAATGAATCCCTTTGTAACAGTCTCTAGACTCAGCAATGATCAAAACTTTTTACTTATATCCTTCTCTTTGCTAGCTTTAAAGGAAATCACAGACTTTATGTCATTTTTATCCATACCATATGCATCTCCAAAAATACAGACTTTTCGTCTTATGCAACAACAATAGCATTATATATTTAAGAAAACTTTCTCTATTTAATTTAAGATCTTCTCTTTGGACTTAAGGTTCCCTAGTTGTAGAGTGTTCCCAGATGTGGCTGTGCTTTTACTTTTTCTGCTTTTTCTGATGATTCCTGCTACCTCGCCACACCACACCAGGTCCATTCCACCACCAAGCTCTTTGTATTGAGTAGATTTTGACTCACGCACCCCAATTCTAGTCAAGTATCTCTACCTCTACCATGCACAACTGTATCCAGCTCATAATCACTCACCCACTCCTTACTCTCTCCTTCTGTTTGCACAGCATACCTGGAAGAGTCTTTTCTCGAATACAAATTGGATTGTGTGACATCCACTTTAATACCTTCTATTGCTGGGGGGAAAGGGTCTACAAGGTCCCTCCATCTGCTTAATTTTCAACATCACATACTCACTCTGCACTGTATCCCAACCACCTTCTAATTAAATCCCACAAAGCCTCTGCATTTCCCTCCTCTTCTTCAGGAAAACTATCATTAGAATACAAATTTAGGTACAAGTTTTTATTCCATTCCTTCTCTCAAGTTCTAGTGCCTATTCAGAGGTGTACACCACACACAAGCACAGTTGAGGAAAGGGTACCAATTTTTATTGGATTCTGGGTATCCAGGTATACAGAACACAATGATTTTCCTTAATTATAAATTAATTCCTCTTTCATATTTTATTTATAGAGAATCTTCCATGTCCCAGGTACTAATTCACAAACTTTGGATAAAACAGTAAATAAACCAAACTAAAATTCTGCCTATATTTGGCCTATGTTCATGCCATGCTTTCAACAGTTGTCTGTGAAAGTTCCACCTTATCATCATCACCATCATCATGATTCTGTTTATTCACTATGCCCAATGTGATTCTTCTCTATTAATAATTATTCCTGTGAACTTACCATCCCATCCAGTGTACTTGTTCTGCATAAAAGAATACATAAGAAAACATACAGTAGTATGTGAGGTTTCGACTCAGGCTTTTGTTGTTGTTGTTGTTGTTGTTGTTTTAGATAGTATTATAATATCATGCTTTTATCCACGCCTACTGCAGAAGTGCACCCAGGGACTCTGTATAGGTGCCTCAGAGCCCACAGAAACCTCAGACAGAGCCATTTCTCACTCCACAAAGAATGGCTACTCTTTCAGAATTAGCCAGCAACAAATGTTGGCAAGGCTGTAAAGAAAAAAGAACCCTTCTCTACTGGTGCTGGGAATGTAGACTCATACAACCTCTGAGGGAATCAGTGTGGAGATTCCTCAAAAAGCTAGGATTGGAGGTCCCATTTGACCCTGCCATCACTCTGCTAGGTATCTATACGAAAGAATTAAAAAATTCATATCACAGTAACATATATGCACCCATGTTTATAGCATCTCAGTTTGTGATTGCTAAATCTTGGAAACAACCAAAATGTCCATCAACTGAAGACTGGATAAAGAAGATGTGGTTCTTTTATAGAATGGAGTATTACTCTGCCCTAAAAATGATAAGATTGAGTCATTCATACTCAAATGGATGTAGCTTGAGGACATAAGTGAAATAAATAAGTCACAGATGTGTAAATATATCTCTTCTCTGGAAAATGAAGTTGTAAATGAGTTGTGGTATGTATAGTTGATGTTGTAAAATAGAAAATATTTAAAAGGAAAGAGGGTGTAGGAGTAAATAACAAGGAGAAAAAGAATGTGACAATAATAAGGAAACAAAGATTATGTATATAGGAGGTGAGGTGTTGCAGGGTGGGTGGAAAGGAACAAAATGAGAATCAAATCATCATATTCTGGTACAAACTCTCAATGTTGAATGCGATGATAATGTGTACTCATAATGTACCAATAAAGATTTAAATTTTTAAAAAATATGAACACATAGCCCTAAAAATAGTATTATAGTGTCATATAGTTATTCAGCTAATGTTGATAGCTATTCATATTCCTAAATATAAAGTGCAATGAATTTCTGCTGTGTGTCCCACAGAATACTACCTTATCAACATATGAAAGGATCCATTTCCCTCCAAAAGGACATATATGGTGCTTTCACCTCCACCCACCCGACTCTGAATATAATAAACACCCAATGCATGTGTCTGTGTCCACAAACCTGAGAGTTTCCTCTGGCACACAATCAAGTGTCGAACTCCCGTGACATTGGTTTAGCATGCCTGAGTCCCATGAAATCCACATGTCCCTCTCTGAAACAGTCACACCTCCCACACTCCCATCAGGAGTGGAAGCGAGCTCCTTTCATCCCTCCAGCCTCATCAGCATCCGTATTAGTCATTGTTCACATTTTTTGTAAATCAACTGTGGTATTACTTCGTTATCACTTTAATATGCATTTAAAGCACATTTATCTACTGAGATTTGTATCCATTAGCATATAAATTCTAAAGTCACATTTCCACTTCTATGCAAGTCATCTTGAATATGTGAATGGTCTGTGACACAGCTGCCTCCTATGTAAAGGGAGGATGACGACAGCACTTACCTTCTGAGAAATTAAATGGCCAAAAAATCTAACCACCAAGGATAAAATCGACCTCAAGTAGCTGCTTAATAACTGCAGCTGGTGATGATCATTCAATATCATTATTTATTATTATTTTTCAATCACATACTCTTTTCTATAAATTGTTTCTTCATATCTCTGCACCACTTTCCTTCTATATTTCTTACATATTTTTTTCTAGTTACCATGAGGTTCTTGAATACTCTGGATATCAATGCCCTACAAATGTTTTTAAATGAATGAGTGAATGTGAGGCCAGAGATGGCACATACCAGTTCTGTTTCAGAACTCCCTTTCCTCTTTTTGCTCCCTGTCTTGCTGAGTCATTTTGAGAACAAAATTTTGAATCTCAATGTGTTCTTAATCTATTCAATAAATTGTAAATACAATTTAATTTATATTCCATTTTTCTGTGTCAATAATATAAAATCTACAACTGTAGAGAGAATAAAGCCTAGCTCCACAGTGTAAAAGTTAAACAATTATACTTTCAAAATTTGTTCAGTAGCTTTTTTAAAAAAAGTAGAAAGATGTTACACAGTTGGCATTCAATAGAATTCTTAGTAGTCATTTACAAAAACACAGAAAATTTTATAATAGAGTACCAATAAACATTTTATAAGAACTGATACTCAAAAGAAATCTACATGGAGAACTTCAAAGCTTCTGAATACTGCATTAACACAGTAACTCAAAGCAGAAATTGACAAACAGGAACACAAATAACCAGCACAGATTCATCCAGAGAGCTTATACTATAAATATAGTAGCCTATATTTTATGAGTGTATTCAAAAATATCTTCAAGTTAGGTGCTGTGTTGCAAATCTGTCACCCCAGCACTTAGGAGGCTGAAGCAGGAGAATTGCAAGTATCAGGCCAATCTAAGTGATGGAGTAAGATGGGAAAAATAAGTGCCATTTAAGAGAAAAAATGTTATTGACCTTGAAGATGTATAATCCACGCAAAAACGAGGGACAAGACATCACAGCTAAATAAAATACAACAAAGAGATTTGTCACAAAGAGACTGTGATTTCTACATGAATCTCAGGCTGTTTCTAATACTTGATGAGGTTATTATGCTTTGGGTTCCTTTTAGGTGCAAAGGTTAAGGGATCTAGGTGAGAAGTCACACACTGACAGAGACAACATTCTGCTTAAAACTTGTTTCCAGCTGCATTAGTGATATTCTAAGGGGAAAAACACACCAATTTTTAAACTTTTTTTGTTATTGCATGTTAGTAGTACACGATGCTTACGCTCATCTTTGGGAGTAGGTACCTGTACTTAATACACCTAAATTCCTTTGGTTCCCCTTTCCCTCCACCTTTGCCTCCATCCCGCTGTCTCTAAATCACCTCTTCCATTTTCATTCTTTTAGTTCATGTCTGCAAAACATTATTATGATATTTTCTGTGGATGGTTGGTAAATGGCCACGATACACTTTAAATCTTTTTACATCATTCTTTCCCCCCAACTCCATCCCCTTTTCTGGTCCCCTTTCCCATCTACAAAAGATCTCTTTGTTGGCATTCTTTTATCAGTCTTTTATTTTCCTTTTTTTTTTTTTGATTTTGAATTTCCTATATTAGAGAAACCACACTGTGTATAAGCTAACATGCCTGATCTGTTTCACTTAGCATTATGATGCTGTCAAGGTCCATTGATTTTCCTAAAAATGTCTCAGATGTATCATTCTTTATAGCTGAATAGTATCCCACATTATATAGATATCGCACTTTCTTCATCCGCTCATCTGTTACTGGACATACAGACTGCTACCCAGATTTAGCTGTTATAGTTGTGTTGCTATAAACATTGTGTACATGTGTTGCTGTAACAGATTTTTAACTCTGCACAAGACTCCTAGAAGAGGGATAGTTGGGTCAAATGAGATTTCTAGCTTTAGTTTTTGAGAAATTTCTGCAACGTTTGTACAAATTTTCCTTTCCAGCACCAAGGTAGATGTTTTACTTTTCCATGACACTCTCACCAGTAGTTTTTATTGTTTTATTTCTTGATGGTCACTCTTTCTGGATTTAATGAAGTCGCAGTGTTATTTTCATTTTCATTTCTCCAATGGCTTGCAAAGCTGAATGATATTCTTTGGATTTATTGGCCATTTTATTTTTTTCTTCTGAGAAGTGTTTATTCATTTCAGTTGCCACAATTTTTGATTTAGAAAAAAATAAAAGTCTGATCTAGTCCAGAAGGTCAGAAAAAGCTTTTCTGAGCCACTATCTACAGGAAAAGTGTGAGGTAAGCTGGCAAAGAGATGCAACAAGGGAACAGTATGTTCAAAACTCTATGTTGTGAGTGAATTCACAACATAGGAGGGAAATGGAAAGGAGGGAATAAAGGGGATGCAAGGTAAGTAACAGAAAAGAGTGGTGTCCAAATGAGCCTGGCTATTTAACTATCTAAAACATATGTTCTCTAAGCACCATAGAGAGCTACTGATGGGTCTTAAGAAAGGAAACGCTAGTTCAGATAATAAACTGGGGAGAAAGAAAGAGTGGAACTCAACTATAAAGACGTTGCCAAAAACCAACTGAAACATAATAGTAGCTTGGACTGAAGTTGTCAGAACACAAATGAATCGAGGTGCAGTGAGTCCAGAAAAACTAAAGAGGCAAAATCAATAGGACATGATAAGAAAAAAAAGATGCAACACAACCCTCCTCCATAATTTCTCCATGAATCTTTCTGAGCATTGCACTGCTTCCTTGACCGTGGCTGCCAGTTGGTTGCATGCCTGCTGCTTAAAAGAAGAATGTGTGCCTGTACCTGTTTCGATATCAGGTAGAATTTTCCCCCTTTCCCTAAAGAAGACAGCTTCAGAACAAATCACAATAAAGAATCCCATCAGTTGTAGGTATTCTGTAATCTGTACTTCCATGACACTGAACAACTAATTTTAGAGACAGACACCTGATCCTATTTAATGCTGGGGGGTGTGGGTTTTCAATGCTATTAATCTTATTTGCTTATTCAGCAAATCTGGTTATCATACAAAGGATGCTTATCGCCCATTCCTTTTAAAGGTTTGTTCTTTTCTAAATATTTGTTAAATTTATGAAATACTTTATCTGCAGAAACCTATAGCAGTTTAGATAGTATTCTAATGTACTCCTCTAGCTCTTCCATTAACTGAATAAGGAGTGAATGACAGAAAGAAATATGTGTAAAGGTTTTGCTGTATTTGTCTTTCAAGTTCACAGTCAATTGTATGCAAATGCCTCGCTCTAGCTGGTCTTGCATTCGTTTATTAAAGACTCTTATCGGAGTATGGAGCATGAGCCTGTCTTTCAGAATAATTTCACCTTTATGTGATTTTTGAAGTGAACATTTGTGTCTCTCCTATGTCAAACACACTAGGGATATTGCCCCAACAGAACTGCCCGAGTGCCCAGTTGGAATATCAGATTTATTTGTTCATATGCACCCATACACTACGAAAACTGACTCCATTTTAATCTTTAGACTATAGGTATACTCCCATTTCTTTTTTTCTATCAAGCCTTATTCCTCATCAGCAATTTCATGAACGGAGTTTTGTAGTTAGAAAGTTGAAGCCTTCCCCGATACAACGAGTCACCTCAGCTATCTTCTGGAATCCTAGGCCTATTCATCAGCACAGATGGGCACAGGTTAAAAATGCTGACTTCGCTATGAACCTGATACTCCAGCACTTATGAGGTACATGTCTTTGGGCAAGTCATTTAACCTTCAGTTTCTCTCAAAGGGAAAATTATAGTATGCTTTACAGTGTGTTCTATACATATGTGACGTGCTATGCTATGTTGAGACATATCATACTAAAGTGCTTGCAGCACTAAAGATGTGCAGGAGCTCTCACTGCCACCACTGCAATCACCACTGCTGGTTCCCCCAGGCATGACCATCCGTCAGAGAGAAAGACACATAACAAGGCACAACTGTGCCCAGTATCTCTGCATACTTGTCATACTGAAAGACGCAGGGCTGAATAAATCATATACAATTCAGAATAAACTTAAACATATGAGTTAAGTTCAACCAGAACATGTGGAGAAAGAAGGAAAGGTTAAGTGATGTTTTTATATGCATTTGTTGAGGGAAGTAGGCTAAAGATAGAGGGAAGTTATAGTTCTAAAAAATGTGCATGAAATATGAAAAACAGTATATAAAATCATATATATATATATGATCAGTTGGAGAAAAAAGATATCACAGGCCTGATTCTACTGTCTTATTTTATTTTTATTATAGATCTCCATAAAAGAAACATTCTCCTTTGTAACTTATATACGAGGTACACATGATCACTGTCCCCATTTCCAAATGAGGCAATTAAGTCTCAAAGTCACATGTCTAGAAAATAACAGGCCATGACCCGAACAGGTGTTTTCACTGGGAAGTCCATAGTCTTTGTAGTCTACTAGTCTTTCCTAAGGACATGTGGCTTGGCCTTTTTTGTCCAGAGCTGCATATGTGATTACAATCACGAACCAATACCCTAAATGTAAATCCTGTTAGGTTTCCATGTAAAGGAATCAAAGCTTCCTGCTTATAACACTTTAAGCACTGTTATCCAAAAACTAAAAAGAGTTAAAGGTATCAAAAGAGCATGCTGATTATCTTTTCTTTTTTCTAATGAAAGCAATTTTTTTCAATATTTTCCCTTCCTGACTTTATTGGTGCACTTTAGGTGTACATTACGTACCTATTATGGAAATGCTTTCATTAAAAGCAAAACAGGAAAGAAAAATTGAAATATATTTACATTCACTGTGGCCAGCCATCAAATAAAGTCACTGATCACTGCCGCTCATATTCTTTTCAAGATTAGCATATAGTAATATTTTAAAATTCAAAAAACATAAAGAATCGATTTATCTAATAAAATGTGACAAAATAGAATCAAGTATATTAAAAATAAAATCATGCATTTTCACGATTATTTAGAACATTTGCATAAGAAAAGGAATTTCTCATACATATTATTAGCAAGTTTAAGAATGCAAACATATGCATGCAAAAATAGCAGAAATGCACACTTAGATAAACACAACTTTATGTAGGAGAAATTATAACTATGGTATAAAAATTGGAGCAGAAATGAAACAGGATTATATCACTGATGAGTGCTAATATTAATGGACCAGAGGGGCTACATTCCCTGAAGCTAGAAATATGTCAGAGGAGAAAGGTAATTCAGCTTGAAAAAGCAAAATCTATTAACCATGAAATAGGAAACAAAAAAATCAAACTTTCCATGTACCATATCATACTGGGAAAAAAATCTATTAGTGAAAAAGACCTTTACTAAATAAAATGCTTCCAACTCAAAATAAATATAAAACAAATTATTCAAAGGTAAGAAAAATTCAAAAAGTACATATAGTTTCTTATTTTGCCACAAATATCCATCAAATTAGTAACAAAATCCTGAGTATACAGATCTCAAAAGAATGCACTTGGGCTAGAATACACTTGAAGGCCTCTCTGCCCACTTGCTTGTTTAAGACAGCACTGTATTATTCTTTACACATTTAATCTGAAGTGTTCCTAAATGTTTGTTTTCATTGTGAAATTAGTCCCCAAAACATCTACTGTGAAGGTATCTTAGTTTGTCTAATAGGAACATGGGACAAATAAGACATTGGACCGCTTCAGTATAATTACATTTTCTTAGACTTATACTGACTCTTACAATAACCTTTTAAAATATTTCCCACCAGAAAAAGAGAAAGGGAGATGGCTTGAGTCAATTAGCGAGCTTCTCAGATTGTAGGGCTCCCAGATGAAAAAGAGAAAGGGTTGTGCCAGAGATCAAAGTCATTAACCACTTCCGCAGTGGTCGAGGGCAACACAGAGGAGCCACAAAGAGACACATATGCCGAGAATAAAACCCACACACCGACCCAAGTTCGCTCCTGTCTAATGTGGTGAAAAAACCTGAACTCCAAGAGGACTGACACATACAAATATATTTCTAACTCCCAAGAGTAAATGTCAATGCTGACATCACAACAAAGTATGTTAGGATGCATGTACACACTCGACTTAGTTATTCCAAAATAAGGGGCAGAACATCGTCTCCTATACCACAAGTCGATTTAAGTTTTACTTGTCCATTAACATACTTTGTAAAGCAGCTACACCAAGAGGAACATTTACTTGCATGAGCAACTCAGCACGTGTGTAGACAGCCGTCCTACAACAGCCCCCTGGTGACTGTTGTCCACTGGTGTTCATGAGCCCTGCTCCTAAGCATTGGGTGGTCCTGGTAGCATGTGTCTAATAGATCAAGTATCACCAAAGTGGGATGTCAATTCTAAGACTAGATTATAAAAGGCTTTGATTTTTGTCCTGTACTCACCATTTCTTCTAACTCGTACATTCTTGTGAAGGCAATTGTCACGCTGTGAGTTGTCCCTTGGAGAAGCCCAGCCTGGCAAGGAACCAAGCAATCCCTAATTCCAGCAAGGAGTGAGGCTCTCTGTTGAGCAGCCCACAGGGAATGCTCCTTTCTAACAGCCATGGCTGCTCCCCAAGAGGAGAGTAGGATGACTGTAGGCCTCACCAGCACCTCCATTACAGCCTGCTGAAAAAGCTGGAACCACAGAATCCCGCTAACTGCATTCCAATGGCTGACCTACACTAATTAAACTATAAGGTAATAAATGTCACCATACATTTTTAAAGAATCTTATTATACAGTAATAGATAATATACAATATTGAATAAAAATGGCTTCCTAATTAACAGACTCATCTAGAGCTAAATATATTACTGATTTAAGAATTAGAAGATCCTTGTCTCCCTCCACCTTAACTCTTTATTACTAAATTCCAGGACTTCAGTACCCCTAATTTAGATTGTCTCCTTACTCCTCCAAATGTATTTGTTATGGGTATAACTCTCTCAGAAATTCATATGCTTTAGTCCTAATCCCGATGTTATCTGGAAATAGTCATTGCATATGTAAATAGGTAAGATGAGATCATACTAAAGTGGACCCCTAACCCAATTATATAATTGATATCTTCAGGGAAAGAGTGAATGCAAACATGGACTTATGCACATAGAGAATGTCCTGGGCAGCTAGATTTATTCCACTCCAAGGCAAAGAACTACGAGAAGCAAAGAGAAAGGCCAGGAACAGATCCTTTGTTACAGCACTCAAAGAATGCACTGCCTCCATCTGACACACATCACCTCCAGAACTAAGAGCGACTTTGTTTCCTTGTTTAAAACACTTAAGAAGCTGTATTTTGTTATAGCAGCTCTGGCAAACTAATACGACATCCTTTACACAGTTCATAAGAGTCATACTTGAAATGTGAATCTTACCATGTCATTGGAATTATTCATTCACTCATTCCAAAAAATGAGAGCTTCTTTCTTCTCTATAAGGCTCTAAGTTTAGCACTGGACATCCAGCAATAGGCAAGAAGTACAAGTGTAGCACTAGGGTTTAGGGCACAGTTTGGTGCTCAATAGAGAAGAGCTGACTCTGAGTAAAGAACTTGTAAAATAGCACCCCCTTGTGGAAGATGGATTAACACTAAAGACGCAATCTCAGAGGAGCAATTAGACAAAAGTACCTCCCCTAGAGAGAGAGATCCCACAGTGCTGTCTTGGCAAATGGGCCAAGCGCAAGGGTGCGCCTGCTGGATTCCAGCCTGCACTTCCGCCACTGGATTCTTTATAGAAGACAACTTGCAAAGCCAATAATGACAAACCTGAGTAAAGATCATTATCTCCCTATTGTTACAGGAGACTCACAACTTAGATTCTGTCATGACTCCACATTAATTCCTTGCTCAAGAGACCGAAAACCCTAGAGTTCTCGCTCCAACGGGCTCCAATGGAGCTCAGTGTCCACTGAATGGCTCATAACATGGAGAAAAAGGATAGAATCTTCCAAAGGAATCCAGAAACAAACATCCAAGCCATAAAATTTAAGTTCATATGGTTTTCTTGGAGAAATAAATGCATACTTGAAATAATATCCCATGATATATTCATTCTTATTTTAATGGATAAATAATGATTTTTTCTTCTTAAAACTGGGTAGAATCAATGCTATCTCAAGAGGCATTATGCTTACCTTGCAGTTTCCCTCGACTAAGGAACATTTACCATTATTTAAGAAATGCATAAGGTGGATTAGACAGCATTGTGTGATCTGGCCTCAGATTTGCCCCCTACTGTGGGAAAGCAGAGCCCCAACACCAGCCTTGTGCTCTGAGAAACTTCTTTTTCTTTTCCAACCTCATCTTTCCCCAGAGGTACAGAATATTTGAGGCTGAAAAGGTGTGCCCAGCTACAGCTTATTTACCCCACACACATACTCCAGTAGAACATGCTCTAGACTCACAAAAATCTTAATTCCATAACCAAACAGCTAAGTGGTGGTACTACTATTGACTTACAGATGTTCATTGTTAAATTTTCACAATTTTGAAGCTGAAGATGCCAGGCAGTGGTGAAGATGCCAGGCAGTGGTATGCTGTCACACCTCTACCCAATTCTGTATTCAACGGCACCACGTTAGTCACTTGAAACTGGCCACTTAGGAGGATCCACATCACAGAGATGAGAAAATGCTCTAAGGTGGGGGTTATGTTATTATTCTCTTGATTGTCTATGCATGAGAAATTGGGCGAAAATGTATTGACAATGGAGATTAAATTTTAAATGTATCAAGTCTGCAGCCATGTACCCAGCAAAAATTGGAGGAAATATTCATCCTTCTTTCATAAACTATCTACTAGATAGTACAGAAATCATACATATCATTGATAAGCCAGAAGTGTTATATTTGGTTGCTCTACTTTCACTTATTTATCAACAGAATAGAAATATTAATCACTGTGCATGTAAACACTATACTCAGAGAATTGATTAAGCATAAAATAAACATTTCCCAGCACATAAGTAGGCCTAGAGTCCATCGCCAGGGCCAAGATGGGCCTCTTCTTTGATGCTCAGACTATACTATCTAACCATAGACCATACTATCTGAGGTCTACACCCTCATGAGACAGATGTCTAGCTGACGGTGCTGTCTTGTAAGCAGATCATCCCACGTGATGCTTAACTAAGCCAGAACAAGAAGGTTAAAGGGTCAGGAGCGATTATGGGCTCAAGAGCAAGGGTCTGGGAGTAGCCTCTTCTTGTCCCTGAGCCACCCACTCCTCTGTCCTTTAGGGAGAGTTCAGGTCACACAGTACTTTCTAACTGCCTTTCCTTTTACATCACCAACATCACCTGACTACTTGTAATTCTCCAAACTCACCACACCATGTGGTTCTTACCACACTCTAGCTCGCGTTGGCCACTTGCATTGGATGCACTTCATTTCCACCCCGTGTCCTGCTACAAGAAACTGGTACAGGACCTGACCCAAGGTAGCACTCAAAAGGTGAATTTTAATCAATGTACAGATGAATTTTATAGACTCTAATCTTGGTACATTATAAGCCTACTGGTATTAGACAAACACCTCAGGCTTCTATTTTTTTCATAATACATGAAGATATACAGGTCTCTCCTTCTTGTAAAGGCTAAATATTATTTGTTAATCATGATAGCTATATTTACCAAGTACTACTTACAGGTACTGTGCCTGGTGTTTCATACAGAATAGCTCATTTTAATCCTCTCACTTTCATACTTAATTCTAGGACCTGGATACTATTATTGGGTCCATTTCAGAAATTCAGACACTGAAACTTTAAAAATGTATGTCCACATAATCATCCCAGGACTCTAAAAATAGCTCTTCATCTCCTTCTACAAAAGCAACAATATATTTGGGTCAATGTTTAACTTGCAATAGGTTCCAATGGAATGACTACTGAAATATTAATGTAGAGATAGTTCATCTTTAATTTGGCTGTGTGTTTGGTAAATCTTATACTAATGGGCACATATTAGTGAGTACAATAAAAACAAATTATGAAAGTGTACGCAATGTAGATCAAAGAGATTAAATATGATGCTACAGTAAGGCTGGTTTAGACAAACAAGAATAACAATCACAAGGTGAGTTTCACAAAGTGAAACTGTGAAAGGAATACAATGTAAAATGAGGGTGAGATGTTCTCCAGTCCTGAGAAGCAGCCTCTCTTTTTAGAATCTATTAGCTGGAAGACATTTCTGAAAGTTTAACTTTTCTTTAAAACTTTTAAGTATCTCAACATCATATTTATGGGCATATTTCACCATTTTATTTTGCTTCAAAAAATCATGTAAAAAGTATATCCATTAAGAAGAGTACACACTATGTTATAAACTGTATAAAATATGTAAGTCTTTGGCACAACAACCAGGAAAAATACCCAAAATGAAATTTAATGTAACTGATAATAAGATTGACAGTTACACAGCCCAAGACAAAAAAAATGCAGACTTTGGGACCCACAATAAGAACAATGGAAATGTTCATGATGTTTAGTTTTGCAACTCTACAGTTATACTGGGAAGTGTTTTCTCTGGTTTCTTCTTTTTGTTACTCAAGCTGATGTCCCTGGAATATGTTTTGTGTATTGATTAAGAGTTTAAATGTTGATTTCCTGGATTAAAGCCCTAATTATGATAGTTAGCTTTGTGGCTTTATTCCTCCAGTATCAGGGATCAAACTCAGGACCTTGCTCTTGCCAAGCAAGAACAGCACTGTTGAGCCACATCCCTGGCTCTATGTGACCTAAATGATTTACATAAACTCCTTATTCTTCCATTTGTTTATCTTCAACATGGGGATAGTAAGGATGTTAGGACTACTATATGTAAAGCATTTGAAATAGTATCTGGCACAGTATGAATTCTATATATTGGCTGTGACTATTGGCATTGTCATGGAAATTAATATCTTCAAGTCTGGTTGCTACAATGGCTGAATTCCAAAAAATGAAAAAAATCCCGGGCCGGGGATATGGCTCAGTGGTTCCGGCGCCTGTCTTGCAAGCGCAAGGACCTGGGTTTGATCCCCGGTAACCACATACAATACTGGGTGTGGAGACTCATGCCCAGCAGCAATCAGTACCACATACCACAGTGCCGGGCGTGGTGGCTCATGCCTGTAATCCCAGCACTTGGGAGGCAGAGGCAGGAGGATTGTTGTGATGTGAGTTTGAGGCTGAGCTCAGGGCCAGCCTGAACCACAAAGCGAGACCCTGTCTCAAAAAACCTTAAAAAAAAAAAAAAAAAAAAGAAAAAAATCCCATCCAAGGAGCATGTTACAAAACTATATTACATGCTATTAAAGCAGAGAAAGAAAATCAATAACTGTGTCATAATTCCTCTATGTACAACTTTATCTTTCTCTAATATTAAGAAAGACAATAGAAGCAAGTCTTCCTTGTAGATATGAGTTAAATCTACTAATTAAAAGTACAAATTATGCATCAATGCTTTTCCAATTAATAATTGCTCATCTTATCAATTAATAAAAATAGAAAAGATTAATCCTTCTAATTCTACTGCTTAATGACATACACAAAGTACAGTATCATCATTGGTTTCTTTAAGAAAAAACAAGTATACTCAAAGTTATAATTTGAAGAGTTATAAAGTTATCTAAAGTTTAGTATATAGCAGAAAACTTCTCTCAAAAACTTACTTTGTTTTCTAAGAACTCAAAACACTGTAAATTAGTTTAGGGTACACATCTAAAAATAAAAGATTAGTTGGGAACTAAAATAAATATTTATCTATGGTAGATTTAACTTGCTTCTATGGTAGATTTAACTTTACTTCTCAGTTAACTGTCTAACAAAAATGTGAGAACCACAATTCTCTTTAAAATTATGTAATGGCCAGGGATTTAGCTCAGTGTTACCACTGCCTGTCTTTTAAGTGTAAGGTTGTGAGTTCAATCTGAGGTACTATAAAAAAACAAAACAAAGTTATGTAATGATAAAATCAGTGAATAAAATCAAAACACAACAACAAAACATATTAGCTACTTAGAAAGAGAAATGCCAACTATGAGCAAGTCTTTCTCTACGTGAGTGCTAGTTTTAAAGAACTCCACAGAAATCTAGGAGCTTTTAATGTCTTTTCTTTGTACTCGTATTTTTATCTCAAACACTGATTTTGGAACTGTTTCAATCTTTCGTAACACTTACTTGTTTTCTGCTGTTGTGTAGCTTATCACTTTTGCAGACTAATTATTCCACAAATATTTGAAAATAATTTTGTAATATGTCCCCAAATCTTACTAGTCAAAATTTTAATTTTAAAAATGAATCTCATTTATTTTTTCAAGTTGCTTTTAGAACTGTTTTTGTACACACCAGGTTCATCTTTTGTTAATGGGGAATATTATTCCACAGATGTATGATTTTTAAATCCGAATCCACTTCTAAAATGTCTCTCAAATGCTGCCCTTTGGCTTGATCCTCACTGCTGTCTTAAAGTTCACCCCTCACCATTGCTCACCTAGATCAGTGCCCTAATTTCAGAACTCTCATTGCATTTATCTTAATTTCTTCTAATTTAACTAATTCTCAAGGTTTTTTAGGCAAAAACAGACATCTGATGGCATCACCATTCTACTTTATGTACCCATATATATATATCCTCCTATTCACTGAGAATACCTCCTATTCACGGTCTTTTTTTACTCTGACTCCACTATATTTTCCCTAATTCCATTATTTCTATTTATAGTTGCACAGATATTTCAAGCTCTCTTAATAAAAAGCGTTTGTCTGACTGAATTGCTTTTATACCTTTATATCCATGCAACATCAAATCCTTCAATATGGGATAGTATAGTACAGTAGAGAAGGAATTATTTGCTGGAGACAGAAACAATTTTTTTTTTTTTTTAGGTTTTTGGAGACAGGGTCTCGCTTTGTGGTTCAGGCTGGCCCTGAGCTCAGCCTCAAACTCACATCACAATCCTCCTGCCTCTGCCTCCTGAGTGCTGGGATTACAGGCGTGAGCCACCACGCCCGGCACTGTGGTTTGTGGTACTGGTTGCTGCTAGGTGTGGGTCTCCACACCCAGTATTGTTATGTGGTTACCAGGGAATCGAACCCAGGTCCTTGCGCTTGCGAGACAGGCGCCAGAACCACTGAGCTAACTCTCCGGCCCCGACACAATTTTGACCTTTAGAAAAAACAGAAATTGGGTCAAAAAATCAAAGGAAAGACTGATGAAATAGGCGGGGAAAAGGAGATTCTGTGTTGCAGGAGCACATGGTTGGTCTTTCCAGAATGTAGTCTTTGGGTTCATGTGACAGACAGGCAGATAAACATCATAGATATACATAGGCTTACCTGGGTTAAAATCCCACCAGGTACTTGCAATATTCTGTCTTTTCATCTCATTTCTGACTTCATACAGAATCTTAGAACAGAGGCTACATCTCACTGTCCCACAACAGTGTGGCCACATGACTAAGCTCCAGCCAGTGGCTCATGCCCAGAAGTTGTCATGCCCAGCCTTTCCCACTGGCTGGAAGACAGGAAGAATAAACAAGTCCTGCTGCCACCTTGGAAAGTTGAGCGACTGAGAACAGAAGACACTAGAGCAGAGTAACAGAGAGAGAAATTAGGCTCCTAATATCACAAACCATCACAGTAGGACTAAACTCTATATTCCTTTTATATGAGGAAGAAAAAACATGAGTCTAATGTACACCATTGGAATTTACATCCGTTACTTGTAGCTGAATCTAATACAAACTAAAATAGTTCTTTAAAGCAAATCCTATGTATTAGACTGGAAGAAACAGTAAGGGACACTAAGTAGAAATAAAACAATAGGTACCTCCTATTCACGGTCTTTTTTGACTCTAACTCCACTACATTTTCCCTAATTTCATTATTTCTATTTATAGTTGCACAGATATTTCAAGCTCTCTTAATAAAAGCATTTGTCTGACTGAATTGCTTTTATACCTTTGTCTGAATGATGAGCTTCTACCTCCTCCAAGTCTCAGGTCATCAAGTCTGACTCCCTCTTGAATTTTTCTGAGTTCCATTCTCCAAAGCGAGTTCTTTTTAAACCTTTCCTCTACAGCCTCATATAACTCTGAAGCTCCATTATGGTGCTCATTGTACTTACACTTAGTATAAAAGTATAAGAGAACCAGTTGCTAACTAAAGGACAAACTCTTAAAAAGACAGCATCTAAAATTGGTTTTTCAAAAAACAAACTCTTGTAGTAGAGTTACACACAGGAAGTCTGCGGATGTACACTTAGATGGCACATGTGGAAGGCACTGCACAGCAAAGTAACTGACCTATAATGCAGGTGCAGCTGAAGCCTCAGCCAGTCTAAGGAGACTCAGGGAGCTGCAGTGGCTCTTCAGGGTCATCACAAATTGAGATAAGAAGCAGATCTTGCTTTCCTCACATGAGGCCATTTTGTTTCTTCCCCCACCACTTCCTACTCAGGAAGATAAACCTTCGGGGAGAAAGATCCTGTTGCTAAGAGCAATTTCTTAATGGGGACTCAAAGATGACCCTTTAGTAGAAGGTATCCACCGCCTCTAAAGGTTGGGTGAGTAGCACAGTATCCAGTTCAAGTAGAGGCCGGGCCGTGCTCATTTGTAAATGTGTAGTGTCTAATACAATAGAGCAATTATTTTGTTTGGGATGTGTAGATTGATGGACAACAAAAGTGATGAATGAGGACATCTATTTTCAGGCAGAGGAAATAAAAGCAGTGAAGGAGAAATAGAAGGTGCTCATGAGAAAGATAACTACAGAGGCAAGTTGCTGTCACAGAGGCAGAATAGAGTTGAAACACTCTATCAGCACCAGTATGTTGTGCCTAAGAGATGAGGTACACATACACAAGACACCCAAGAAGTTAAGTGGCCATATCAAGGCCTACTCCTGCTCTGAAACAGTCTGGGCCATAGATGTGTGAGTTGAGGCAGATGTAGACAAAGCTGGTCTTAAAAATAAGGAATGATACTTCATTTGTTGAGCTAACAGTAAATGGTAGCTTTCTTTCTAAATTGAAAGAAAATATTGAGGTAGAAAGAAAAAGAAGGATAAATGTAAATCCCTCAATATTTTCAGTAAAATAAGAAAGAAAATAGTTTGCAAATGCTGAATAAAAGTTTTTTATAAATTCAACAGAATAAATTTTTTTTAAAAAATACATATTAAAGTATTATCCCAAGAAATCAAGAAGTGTGAAGAAAGTGGATTTTTACATAAGTAGTTTTCAACCATATTCGAAACTCAGTTAAAATGAGATAACAATTCTTGTCATATATCAAGCCACAATATTCAATGCTTTAAAAAAAAGTTAGTTTGAAATTTGCATACTAAAATGTTTATAGGCATTTTGTTCTTTAGAATCGTAAAGGCCATTGATTATTACATCTTGGAATCCTTGAAAAAACCTATATAATAATAGTCAACTTTGATATCTCTTTCTGCAGATGTGTGGTGGGTTTGCAGAATTCATTCAGAACATCTTCCTCATGGGACACAAGTTCCATTAGCATAAGCAGCAGTAACTACATTACCTGAGACTTGATACGTTTATAGCACATCACCATTTGCAAATGTTTTACATACATCAACCACTGATCCTCCCTAGTTCTTTGTAGAAAAAAAATAAACCTCAGAATTAACAAGTGACTCTGGAAGGGCCATCAACCAGCACAAGACAGGTCCAAAGCCAGAGCTTTAACCCCTCTTTGGCCGAGTATCTGTAACCACACACTGGTACTCAAACACACTCTGTCTTTTTTCCTGTTATCAATAATTCCCAGTTTGAAGATCTGGGAATATATTTAATCTTCCATGGATTACTTAGAATTTACTAGGCAAATGTTACGATTAAGAAATGCCCATTGAAAAGGTCACACCCTATTTAGAAAATCAAGCTTGACCACACTACCACCATTCTTCACTGAAAAAACAACAGAATTTTTGCCTGAGGTGGGATGGTACAGTAAGGTCCCAAATTGGCAATAAAAAGCTTCAGAGGAAAATTCTGGCATCAATATAGCAGATAAGTATAGCCAAGAAAAGGAAAAAAGCATTTCTTGCCAAAATTCTGTGTGAAAACATAAGCAGGCACAGTGACACTTGTTCAAAAAGTCATGTGAAGCATATTTTTGAGTTCCAATTAGCACACAATTCCTGCAGATCTAAAATTTCCACAAGCATATTTTTCCCCAGGATCTGTTGAGGATTTATTCATGTAGGGGGGTCGTTTTTCACAGATCTCAAGTTTCTGCCTAATAGTGCTGTTGCTATCAAAGTGTGTCCAAAGGGGAAACTGTATTATCCACTCTACTACATTGAAATGGCTGCAATGGGCTGAGAATGAAAATGAGTAATAATTGCAGTGTATCTTTCAGACATGCAGGGTAAAAACATGTAAAACCAGATAGTAGTAGTGAAGCCAAACCAACCAGAGACCTAAAGCAGGAAGTCTTCTGACTCTTCTGTGCAATACAGGAACAATGCGGATAAACGGGAGCAAGCAAAGGGAATGGAACGCATCTCAGATGTGGCTCAGGGGAACGGACACGTGAGGCACATTCTGGGGAACCAAAGTTATACAGAAAATGACCTCAAGGAAGGAATCTGATCAATATCTATAAGTACCACCAAGCGAACACCATAAATACTCAAGGAAAGAAATGTTATTGTCTCTGAAATAGGTCTAAAAACTACGTTGTAGATTTACTTCAGCCTTCCTTTCCTCTTGAGATCAAAACGTTTGTACTGAGCATCATTCCGTCCTGCTTGGGATATACAGTGGCAGAAGATCAGACAGACAGGTGCTTCTTGATACCTCGCCCTGACTGCAGTGTGGAACTACCACCCGTTTCTTCCTGCCATGCAGTTCAGACCCGCCTGAAAGAAAAAAAAAAAAAAAAACCAAAAAAAAACACCACTGCGAGAGCAGGTAAGATCTCGCGAGATCCGACTTTGCTATTGGGGAACCCAGAACAACCAGTTTCCTGAAACCCAAGCTGGGAACCGGGTTGTATGGATTTAACTCTTGCATCTGTTTGCTCAGCTAGGACAGCACCGCTCCATCTAAATGAGACACTCGGAGGGAGCGTCCTTAAAACACTGACTCACTCGGTAGGTCTGGAATGAAGCCTAAGATGCTGCATTCTTATTGTGCGCAGAGGGCCAAGGCTGACAGTTGAGGCCACACTGAGGAGCAGGGGCCAGAGCTCCCGGGCCCTGGGAGCAAGACACAGGAAGGGATAAAAACACACCATGTGGACCTGTCGTGGGCCAGCGTGCGAGGCACACAGAAAGCAAGCTTCTTGGAAAAGACCGAGCTTGAACGAAGACGGGATATCCATGCAATTAAGTATTAGGGGAAAAAATCCAGGAAAGTCCTACAATATTTTTATTCACAAATAATGAGTATGGGTAACTTAAGAGTAGGAGGGATTCTGTTAACTGCTTAATTTCTTTAGGTGGTCGATGATTTGTAGTTTGTAACATAATACACCGTGGAGTAAAGCAGCACGGGTTTTGGAATTGACATCTCTGAACTTTATAGTTTCCCAGTAGTAAAAGAATTAGAGGAGATAGGGCGTGTTCAGGGTGGTATGGCTGTAGAAAGTAAAAGAATTAGAAATAAAATCTGCCTCTGGGGTTTTAAAATGTATAACAAGCATAAGTTCTTAAATGTTAAAAAAAAATCTTTTTCCCTTTTACTGGCAGCTAAAATAAACTGCATCTCCTGCTTCACCATAAATACTTTTCCCTCCTAGCCTACATATCCACTTCCATTCCTGACTTCTTAAATATGCTTCTAAGGATAACCACACTGAATTTACAAATTTTACTTCTTTTTTTGAAAATATGTTAAACATTTTATCCCACTTGCTCACTGAGCATTTTTCAAAAAAGTGCTCATGAATATATATTCTTTAACAGAAATATAGATAGGGCAGTCGCTCACTCTGGGTCTTTGAAAGTATCTCTAATTTCTGATATTTTGTCCACTCATCGAATAACTGTCTCCAAATTAAAGCTAAAATATATACTCATTAGCGATGTAAAACCAGAACATTCTAAATTTCTTCCACAGTTTCTGTAAAGTATTTTAGGAAGTCTTTTACTTCATAAACTCAGTTATTTAACTTAAAATTCCTGCACACGCAGTCCTGAGAGGGCAGAGCTCTCTGAGTAGGCTGTATCACTGTTTTTGAGTTGTCATTCGCCGGTGGTCATGTGTACGGGGAAGTAGCTGGCAGGTTGCAGAAGAAACTCATAACACTCTGAACCAAGTACAGTAAGGTGCCTGGTGCCCAGTCTCGATTCCTATCTTCTGTAGGCCTCTAGCACATCACAAAAAGACTAAGCTCAAAGATGTTTAAATGCCATACGTGGCATAAATGAATCATACGTGGGTGGGGGAGCCAGTGGTCCATTTGCACTTAATGTCTGCAGCCCAAAAATGAATCTTTCTGAAATAGATGTAAAATAAGTACAGTAGTAAAAGAGTATCCTCCCAAGATGTCTCTTTGACATCGACAATTCACCCTCAAGAGAACACAAAGAAAATGCTGTGTTTAGCAAGCTTCTCAGGAATATACACACCAAAGACTGAGAGTGGGAGCGGATCTGGAAGACACACTGCTCTTGTCTCTGTTCTATCATGAAGAATTGAACTGAACCCTATAGCTATTCTTTAAATCATTTTTTCTGAAGAAAAATTCTGGCAAGCAAGGAAAAATCTACAAATGAGTAAAGTGTTGAGTATGGCAATTATGATGATGAATGATTTGCGGAACAATATACTACAAGGAGGCATTTTACTCTCCGTGAGCACTATAATGTTACCATTTTCTGCAGCACCCCTTGAAATACAATTCTAGTCATAGAAACCACTGTTGCTCTTCTCTATTCACTTTTTAAAAATTAAAAGAAGAAAGTCATTACGAAGACCAGAGGACTCTCAATAAACCTAAAATGATACCCATTCCACTAGCTATAGAAAAAACTTAAGGTTGTCTTTAATCCTCAGATAGCTGGACATAACACTTTCCTCCATGTTCCGTCACTAACATTTGAATGATCAAACACAATAATGCTTTAAAAAAAAAACCTGTGCTTTTTCAGTTGCAGGGTTTCAAACAAAGTTTATACAACCTTAATAGAAAAATATTATAACATGACCAAGTCTTAAAATACAGTACTCCTCACAGAGCCATGAGGAAAATATCCTGATACCTTCCATGCCTTATGCCACACCTAGCAACAAACTTTATATATACTCTATATTTATCTGGACATAGATACAGCAAAGTTTAATTTATAAATCAGACCCAGAATAGGGCACAGATAGGTACATATCGCATCTTTTCTCTAGTATGAGAAAATAAAGATGTAAATGAGTCCTAGCACTGTATGTTATATATTGTGAAATAGAAAATGCTCAATGTAAAATAGGAAGAAGGGGGAAAATGTTGAGATTGTAATAAAAAGTAAGGAAACAAGTTTTATGTATATGGGGGGTGGTAGGGTGGGTGGGGCTATGGGAAAAAATGAAAATTAAGTTGTGTCTTATACTGGTACAAATCCCCATTATGGAGTGCAACCATGATGTGTATATTTAATGTACCACTAAAGATTTTAAATAAATAAATAAATAAATCAGACCCAGTAAGGGATTAACAATAATTTCAGTAAAGGAAACATTTTAAAGTTTCTCTTTCACAAGTGTGAAAGGCCAGTGTCACCACACTCATACATTATGCCCATTATTAAGTAAAATAAAGATTCTTTGAACACGAACCTTATAATGATACCATCGCTGTGAATCTGATGACCTAGACAGCTACCAACTAGTGGGCAGGTAGCATGCAGGGCGCACACATTCTGGACAAAAGGATGATTCATGCTCCCAAAAGGATGAACTGAGAAAGCAAGATTATTTCAACACATGGAACAGGATATCTTGTATCTTAAAACGTATCAACTCTTTATTTCTGGAATTCTCCATGTAAAGTTTTCAGACTGTAGTTGGCCTTGTATAACCGCAGCTATGGAAATCAAAACTGCAAATAAATGGGGATCGTGATAACACTTCACCTCAACCCCAAATCTGAAATACTGAATCAGTCCGATGGCACTGAAGGATTCTGTTCCCCATTGTAACTTCAGAAATGTCTTCTATCTAGGCAGGTGAGAGGATCAAACAGGATTTATCAAGGCCACAGTCACTTAATCTCAGAGCTTTGTGAACTTCTCTTACTGAGTCCCTTCAGCCCATGTCCACCCACTATCACTGCATAGAATAATAACAATAAAAATTCAGTAGTACTGAGTAACTATTTTTAGGTGTTTGTTTTGGTTTTTTGTTTTTTCTGGTACAGGGCATCAAACTCAGGACTCTTTGCTTGCCAGGCAGGCCAGGGCACCACTAAGTTACCTCCCCAGGCCATGAGCCACTCTTTTTAACCCCATTACTTCCACAAATTCTTCACATCATTTTAAAGCTCTTATTTTCTAAAAGCAGATCTCATTTCCCTTTACCTGGACTGCTACTCTCTCATCCCAAATTCTTAATTTTTAACCTTTCCAATTCAGACAAATTTCAAATCTCCTCAAAATATCTTTCCTTACTGTTTTAATCCCAGCTATAAATTTTATTCTAAAAGATCAATACACAAAGGTAAATATTCAAAACACTGTGCTTTCTGATTTAATGGATACTAGTCTCTTCATCATGTGCTTCATCTATCAGTTTTCACTAGGCACCACTGAAGTTCTTCTTCCTGTGTTAGAAACTGGAAGGGAAATACCCAGGTCATCAACATGTCCCTAACAGGAAGTATTCAACCAAGGCCTAGCAATTATTAATTTCCATGATACACATTAATTTCTATTTATTTTTTTAAAATACATTTCAAGAAAATGTATTTATCTCCAACTCAGGCTGTCCTTCACAGACAGTGTTAATTTCAGTCTATGCGAAGACATCAAAGTATTGAAAGTTGAATTATATACTGTTTCTCAAATACTAATATCCTTATACATTGCCTAGGAGACTTAAATTTAAGTGTACATTCTGATTCAGTTGGTCTAGACTATACCTGGATTGTTACATTTTTAACCCCCAGTAGTATCTAATACTGATACTGCTATCATTGAGTAGTTTCACTATAAAAACCCTAATGGCAATCTCTCTCTCTCTCTCTCTCTCTCTCTCTCTCTCTCTCTGTCTCTCTCTCTCTCTCTCTCTCTCTCTGCCTAGTTCAATAAACACACAACCTAGCCTACCACCCACTATCCATTAAATGGTCAGAAACTATATTTGAAAATAATGATGAGTTGTAGGTAAGACATAATCAAAGGAGACATAAAAACTAACAGAGAAGAATTATATTCCTCTTAACCAACTTTTCTTCCATGGAGGTGGTTCAGACATTATAACCTCAGCTTTTCATCCAGGCCATCAATCTAGCCCAAATTTGTAACAACATCGTCATCCCTCTGTTTCTTCCCTTGCCACTTCCCCGCAGGGTGGGCCACTTTTCCCACTGTACATATGCACATGCACAACAGAAGATCCCGGCCTTCTTGGCCATCGTTTATACCACCCTTCCCAGGACTATATATATCACAGGTCTTTCTTGGGTCTTGGAAAGTAAACACAATGACAGTTTATCATTCTATGGCAAAGATAATTAGCAGATTTGGCAGTATAATGATGAAATGCCTCATTGTCAAGGTAAAATTCACTAACAGAGTTCACTGCCATATTATCAGGGTTCTTGCTAAGTAAAAAAGAAAATCATCCTCTTCAGTAGTTTCTTCCATTCATTTCTTGTGATACAGGACAGATCAGAAATGTGAGCCAACTTCTTTTGGGGTGGGGGGAAGGCAGTGGAAAGTGCTCTGGTAGAGTGATTAGAATCCAGGTTTTAGAAAACATCTTGGTTTAAGTGCTAACTCCACTACTTGTTATGACTTCGGCAGGTTCTCTGGCTAGTGAGAGCCCACATTTCTACATGTCAAGGAAGAAAATGAAATAAGTGCAGTAAGTAATTTTTGTAAAATTGAAATGAGACAGCAGATGTGAACTGCTTAGCAAAGTGCCTAGAACAGAGGAGGTGCTCCAGTCTGCACTGTTACCACAGCCACCTGGAATTCTCACGTAGACACCAGTGATCAAAATAAACTCTTCAGGAAAACAGCAGCTTCATCTAGAAATTCAGAAGCTTGTTCTCAAATCTTGTCCCGAACTTCTTGAATTAGATCTCTGGGAACGAAGTTCAACAGCCTGTGTTCTCACAGGCCGCTGGTGAGTCTGATGCTTGCTACAGTTGTAGAAGTACTGTCTAAATATTAAAGAAACTACAGCTGTCAACTATCTAACCTTCGTGTCAGGCACAGAAGGGACCCCCACTAAATGGCTCATGTTATTTTTAATAGGATATGACTTTGCTCTGAAAGCTTTTTCTTTCCTTGTCCTGCTTCCTAAAATGTCCTGCCCCTTGTGTTCAACTTCCTAGTTACTTCAGTTACAGAGCTTCCTAACTGCCAACCTCTGAGCATGCCCCAAACTGCTGCTCACAAAGTATTTAACTGCTTCTCCTATCACCTATCCAGAAATGCTGCTATGTCTAATGAGCAGCCACTGACCCCAGCTACTGGACTAGAGCTCACGACACCCACACACATAGCGCTGAAGCCCAGCAACTCTCTTGTACCTACACAGTCCACGTCACTGTGACCACCCAAAACAACTACACACATGATTCTGAATTGCTCTGCTTTTTTTTTCCAGCTTTGATTCTGATTTTTGACTTTGCTTTCATTTTTTTTTTTTTTTTTAGATTTAGGGGTGGGACTGAAGGTTGCTTGTGTTTCTTTAAAAGCAAAACAGTAAAACTTTTCCATAAAAACTGTGTATTGCTCAAGGCCAGACAGCTAAGCAGCTGGGGCATTTTGGGCACTGCCTGTTACTGATTTTATTTCCTTCTCACTGCACTTGCAAGCAAGTAATTTATCTTTAAGTTAGCAAGCAAGAAATGGGAAATAAAAGAAATATGTTTTATTTAAAACAGTGTTTGGGGTTGGGCATGACGAGAGAAATGGGACTGGCCTACACTGGCTTCATTCTCATTTACACTGCACTGACAGGGAAACCATTTGTCTTTCTCAGAGTCCTGCTTTTGTCTCTCATTTCCTTGCTTATGCTTCTTCCCTCATGTTTCTTCCTACCTTCCTCTCCTCATGCTCTGTCATACCACTGCTCTTGAATTTGGAAGAAAATACACGAATGCAACAGAGGACTAATGATTCTCTCAGATATCCAGCCCCAAGACATCCTTGCTTCCCGAACGGAAGTGACACGGGATGAATCAGTCATCATTCTGCGGTAGAAACTGGGGAGAGCCTCTTTTTTCCATCAAAACAGTCCGAACAATAATCAGAGAAAATGTTCCACTTCCACTATTTGCTCGTTTGAAAATAGAGACATATGATGCCATCTATCAACGCGACCTATGATGTAGTAATAAAACAAAATTGGAACAAGCTAGACATTTCCCCCAAAATCAAAGAAATCAATGTTCTTTAATAAGTTCTGTGTGCTTGCTTTTGAAACACTGTACAATACTGACTTCAAAGAGTTGAGAGGAAAAGGCACTGAATTCCTGTCATGAAAGAAATAAATGGTTTCAATGCATATCTTATCCTAATCGCAATTTTCATATTTCTAATGAATCTCTGTTCAGATACAGATACACTCTGATACAGATACACTCTGTATCCCTGTTCGAGATACACTCAACTCATACTCATACACTCAACTCATATTTCTAAGTCAAATGAAACTTTCTTGCACCTTCTATTTTTTAAATTGAAGGGCATATGTTCTATTTAGACATCTAAGGACTGATTAATCTGAAATGAATAAATTCTATCCTCGTTAACCTGTATTTAAAATTGAAAAGTAAGTATCGCCTTTAACTGTCTCTTAATGCCCTCTGCCTTGTTTATCAGATTTTATGTGATAATCATGGATACTCGTGTCCATGTCCTAATCAGCCAACTACAGGCTGAGAAAAGCTAACACCTCAGAGCCAGAGCAAAAGGCATGAATGCTTCAAGTTGTCTATAAATATTGTTGTGAGAGAAGGAATGAGTGGAAACTTTACAGAACTTTAAGACTCTTCCACATTTCTGTACAGGTATATTTTCAGTGATATCAGAAAATGAAACCAGAGAAGAGGGATATTATTATTCTTATCATCTATAAAGGATTTGTTATCAAACCAAAGTTTATGATTTTGTTCTTGAAGTAAACTAGGATCTATATACTATATATATAAAGTTTTAAAATGTGTGTGTATCTGTCTGTGTGTGTATGATAGAACAAATAATGCCTATTTATTCAAATTGGGCTCCATCAAGTAAGAAGATCCTATGAAATCATGCCACCTGAAAATAAATAGTAATACAGCAAAGTTAACAGCAAAGAAACTTTTCCTCTTTATGAAGTTACTTCACTTCATAGAAAACCAAATACTGTCATGTTAAGCCTTTTCAGAAAGAGAAATTGTCCCAGACCACTTATGATGTATGTATATTATAATTTGTCTAAAATACAATATGCTAGAAATGTATGAAAAATCTCAAAAGGGACTAGAGCAATAATAATCACTATGTTTCCAAAAGGCCCCAAAATCATATGAGTACAAATTGTTTTCCTATTTTATCTTCCAACAATCATGACAAATTAAATCATCAACAATCCACAAATAAATGTACCTATGCTATAGGCTTATGCATGAGCAGTTAAAAAGAAAATCAACAGAAACATGAACATTGTTAGTGAAAAGAATACAAATCAAACTTAAACTTGAGCCATTAAATTGTAGTAAAGCCACCTGCTTCAAAAAACTAAAAATAAAATCCAAGGGCCAGGGATTTAGGTCAGTGGTTCCAGTACCGGCCTGGGTTGAATCCCTGGTAACTACATACAACAATGCTAGGCGTGGGGGCTCATGCCTATAATCCCAGCATTCGGGAGGTACATGCAGGAGGATTGCTGCTGAGTTTGTAGCTGAGTTCAGGATCACCCTGAACCACAAAGCAAGACCCTATCTCAAAACAGATAAATAAATAAATAATAACATAAAATCCATGTAACATTCAGTTTCTATTTTCACTAGCTTTAAATGCCTAACCTACTCTCTCCACTGCAGACTCTGTAGAAATTTAATTTCAGTATTTGTCAATACATAGCAAAATGAAAGTCCACTAAACTAGCATAAAATGGGCTTTTGCGGTTTCATATTTAAGCATTTTGGCTGTGGTCAACAGAAATCATAAGCTGATATGGTTTAAATCTACTAAAAGGACTTCTCCCTCTGATATGCCTAGGCCACTCATGAATCATGTCCATATGTAGAAATCACAGCACAGCTGTTGATTAGGCACAAACCAAGCAAGGACAGTTAATGAACCTGGGCTTTTTCCCTGTATACACTCCTACTAATTAAAAGGATGAGGGGACACATGAGAGGCACGTGGCAAAAATGTGCCTCTGAAGAACAAATCCCAAAACAATCTCCAAAAGTCACAGCTCGTTCCTTTACATTTAGAATCTGATAGGTAATCAAAAGCCTTAGGTATTAATTTTATGTTATATCTTTTATTCCCTTTAAAATTAATCCTATAAAGGAGAGCAACTTCTAAGAACTGGTTTCATCTGAGACTTAAGGAGCTTCAAAAGAAAAAAAGATGTTCAAATGTACCAGCAGAAAAATCAAACCAAGCAAAAATGTCCTCAAATGAGGCACAGTATCTCCTGACAGATCTCAGAGCTGCTTCGTCTCCTGGCCGTGTCTCTATGAATATAGTGTTGGATTCTACACAGAAATTCTTGTGACCAGTTTAGTGGCTCAGTGAGTTCTATCAGATGATGCACCAATCTCTGCACAAAGTATATGAAGTTCTCAAATAAAAATAGTTTCAGAACATCAGGAGGAAGAGTTAATGATGTGAAATGGACATCCACCCATCCACTCATTCATTCAATTCACACTTTTTTTTTTTTTTTTTTGACAGGGTCTCACTTTGTGGTTCAGGCTGGCCCTGAGCTCAGCCTCAAACAGCAATCCTCCTGCCTCTGCCTCCCGAGTGCTGGGATTACAGGCATGAGCCACCACACCCAGCACCTTGGTATGTGGCACTGGTTGCTGCTGGGCGTGAGTCTTCACACCCAGTATTGTATGTGGTTACCAGGGATCAAACTTGGGTCCTTGCACTATGCAAGACAGGCGCCGGAACCACTGAGCTAACTCCCTAGCCCACATACTTTCTTTTTTTTGAGACAGGGTCTTGATATGTAGTTCAGGTTGATCTTGAACTCACAATGTACCCTACACTGGCCTTGCCACTTGAAGCCAGCCTCTTGCCTCAGCCTCCTGAGTTCTGGGATTGCAGCGTGCACCACTACTTTCTGCTGCATTGATCTTTACATACTACTTGGGAAATCTGGAACAAATCTAACGTCATTGTGGGCAGCTCAGGTCTCACCTCCCTGCTTCGTTTTCAAAGTGGGAGCTAACAAAGGGAAGACGAGGCTCCCTCACTCGGATTTTATTCTCACTAATTAGAGCTTCAGCTCAGGATTTCCAACCTGTGTGTCCTCATGTCCTTCCTTCTCACTACATGTCAGCTCAAGCCATTTTCTAAAACACTTTTCATTTTGGGGGAAAATCATAAAATTCTTCACAAAGATTTTTTTTTTAATCAAAGTCTGATAATAGCTGTTACTTCTTTCTCTGTCCAAAAAAAAACTATGCTTAAAGGGAGGGAGAAAACTTAGAACCATAAAAATCGAAGAACTTTATATTTTAGACAGATACCTACCTCTATAAAAAAAATAGCTATATAGTCATTTAGCCTGGAAGTTCCCAAATAGCTCCAAACTTGCTGCCACTCCTTAACAGAAGCATTCATCATTTAAATCAAAATGAGAAAAGTAAAGACATTGTGCAGAATTTTGATAAAGCTCAATATGTTCAATGTGAACACTGAACATGAATGTGAATGGCTGTTATTCAGAGAACAAACTTACTCTCTTTTGATGTTTAAGTACACTTTCTTGAATAGAATGAGGGCAACAAGGATGGAAATTTGTCAGCGTTAAGTTACCTGTCACTATTTGACAAACTGAAAGTTGACAGATCTATATTGTAGACACAGATGTAGATGATTAGATATAGATAATCTGATTATATATATTATTCCTGTAGTGTGAATTCTCTCATGTTGAAAATTTTATTTAATCCAAACAGTTATAGACTGAGAGCTTGAGAAGAAAAATGATACTTCAACAAAATTACATGGTCCTTTAAGTGCCAGAATGAGACGCAGGAATAATCTCTTCTGACTACAAGTAAATACTTTAGTTTTGAATCACATATTCTTTAAAAATAGCATTAATAAGAATAAAAACTATTTTCCTCATACATATGGGACAGTTGATGGTTAAGAAGAAAGCACAAATTTCCCCCCATGTTCTAACTATTCCAATTATCTTTATGCAATTTGTTTAAAATGTCAACGACAATAGGTCGCACATGTATAAACACCATATCGTCTCTACTGTGAGAAACTGAAAGTGTAAATGGGGCCCAAAAGGTACAATAGGAAGTGGGAAGAAAATCTTCCAAGGGGAGGGAAAATGGGGGGAATTTGAAGGTAGAAAAGAAAAAGTAAAAATAAAGTTTATGTATACAGGAGGAGCAGAGGAGCCTCAGAGAAGACAGGGCAACGGGGAAAAAATGAGAATAATGATATATCGTGAATAGGTACAAATTCTCAAAGAAGAATGTGATCATAATGCATACCTAAAATGTACCAATAAACTATTTTTTTAAAAATGTCAATTACTTTGAGAACTGGATTGATATTATTTTGAGTGATCCACAAGGAAAACTTACTGTCCTCTGACAAATTATCAAGCTATTTTTTTGGCTATCCTGTATCAAATACTTGATGTACAGTCCCATAAACCATGAATAAATTTTTTGTGAAGTAAACTACACAGTAGGCCACTCTCTAGCACTTTATTTAAGCAAAAAGTCTTAAATCTATTATTAAAAAAAGAAACATCTGGTCTAGTATTATCAATTTCACAGAGTTTTTCATTTTAAAAATGTACAAATCAAGTTCAATGTTCCAGTGGGAAGCTTTCATCACACTGTTTAACATAGAGACTTGGATTCATAGTCATTAATTTATAATGTCCGTTGCTGGATGAGCAGACAAAACATGTGATATGTACCCACATGTATTACTGTGCAGCCATGAAACAATGTTTAGTAAGTATAAAAGCCTGTCATTTGTAACAAAAAGGATGAACCGAGAGGACATCACATTAAGTAAAATCAACTACGGATGTAAACACAAATACCATAAAAGCTCATTTATCTCTAGAATCTAAAGAAGTTGATCTCATATAAGTAAAGAATAGAATGGTGGTTACCAGAGATTAGAAGGGAAGATAGGAAGGGATCGGTCAACAAGTAGAAAATCACACACACAAGGCGTAAGTTCTAGTGACTAACTGCACAGCAGAGTGGTAAGGATTAACAATGTTGTATGTATTTCAGAATAGCCAGAAGCACAGATTCCAAACGTTCTTAACAGAAAGAGTTGTCTAATGCACGAAGCGATGTATACTAAATACTCAAGTTGTATTATTATACAATAAGTGCAAATATCGAAATACTATACTGCATAATTATGAAATGTATCAAAACAATTCAGAAATATATGAATTAAAAGCAAAATCTTAAATATCTAACAAAATCTCTGAAAACAAGTTATCTACAGAAATAATGAAAATATTTCAAACACTTCTGATGAAATATAGTAAAACATTTTTTATATAAGGACTCTACTGCCTTTTTTCTAGACTTCATTTATTGTGGTTCTTATTTTTTCACTCCTAAGGCATCAAATTCTGGCTACAACAACAAAATCATTATAGTTTTTCTTTACACAATGCACTTAGGTAAACAGAATTGTTCATTTGTCTTAGTGTCTTTCAATCCCTAGATTTTTCCTTTCTGGGATTTGAATAAACACGTAAAAATACATAAGTCTCTGAAGATGAAATCTAAATCTTCTTAGTGGGCAAAGCTTTAAGACATATGAAGTGTTAAGAGAAGAATGGTGACTGTGTATAAATAAAACTGGAGGGTATACACTTAAACTAAGAAAATAGGATTTAAGCTAGAGTTAAGCCTTCCTTAATAACATTACATCTACATATAAAAAAGTGAGGGTTTCCTTAGGTTAAAAAAAACAATGGAACAAATGGCTATGGGCAATGTTTCATGCCAAAAGAGTTCCACTGAGTTTTATTTTGTTTTACTCTTAGTTCTTTTCTGTTTTGCTTCAAACAGCTTGCTCCTTTCTTCTAGTCTCCCTGAGAGGAATATTTTGGCTCAAAAGCTTCCTTAGAAGCACAAACTACTGTACAGTTAGCATTATCACCAACAAGTTCATAAAAAGTCAAACTGAAGGTCTAAAATGATGTTTGTGATTTTTAAAAAGTGAGTGAACAATACTTAGGCATTACTGCCCACTGTCATGGTTTAATGTGTTCCCAGAAAGCTCATGTGTTGAAACCAAAACCTCAAATTCAAACATTAATGCTACTGAGAGATGGATTCTCTAGTCAATGATGGTGAACCTTTTAGAGATGAGTACTAAAACTAACCCAAAACCCACTTACTTATCGCAAAGTTCCAGCACTGAGATTAAAACTAATACTAGAGTTTTAATTTTTTTAAATTTATACATTAACATTTTTTGTCTTAAAAGAAAAGCAAACAACATTGTGCTATGGGTTCCCCACTACTGCTTGAGGAGGTTAATAAAGGTGAGAAGCAGCCACCAGGAAAGACTCTAACATGAAATTACTGGCATTAGAAGATAAAGCAGAGGGATCTTAGTTGTCCCTGTTTTCTTATTACGTGATGCCTCCCCCAGGACACACTAAGACGCACCTCACCACATGCCACAATGTTGACCCTGGACTTCCCGTCTTCATACCTATAATAAAGCCCATTCATGATAAAGTCTCTGATGGTAAGTTGTAGCCAAACTCCCATCAAGAAACTTGATACACTGGTACTACAGATGGTATAAAAGGTCTCCTTCCGATACAAGAATATAGAGATAGAAATTAATTTCTAGCTAAATAATCAAAGGGAAATAAATACTCTCTATTGTTTTAAAAGAAAGTTCCACTCAATGTAAATTCCTTGGTTACACAGCAGAAGTCCATCCCTCTCTGATTTCTCTGATCCACCCTCTCTTTAATTGTGTCATGAGCAAGGTCTTGTGTACTTATGTCCACAGGTGTCTGAACCTCTCTAACACTCAGATCTTTCTATGATGAATCCTCTGGGCCATATTTAGCAATAGGCGCATTCAGTTTGTATCTGACCTTTCATCTGCTTCCTTCTCATTTACCATTCCATTGTATGCTCTTCATGTTGTCTTTGCTTTGGGATGAAAGATCCACATCTCCTGGGCTGTAAGTCCTCTCTATCACAGCGCACTCATGTCCTGAGGCCATCCTACACTCATGGAGGCAGTACACAAAGACCAAGGACTATGGTGTAGGGCAGATTCAGGTTCTACTTCTAGTATATGTTCACTTATGACTCTGGACCTCAGATATCTCTAACAGTCTTATTCATTTTAAACTTATGCTCCCAAATCCAGTATAAAGTATCTATTAAATATTAAACATGAGTGCTTTTAATTACTCCACTTTCACTCTTCAATTTTTTGGAAGATCCTTTCTGCTCCCAAGAGGCAAAAGTAAGCCCAGGGACAATGTTACCAAGAGGGTTATTTCTAGGATAAAAATTCACAGGAAATACTGGATCCCCTGGTATCAGAAAGCAACAGGTATAGCAGCTTTTGTTCTTCAAAAATCACAAAACTATATATCAAAGCTGACCCTTGAGGCTTACACTAAATATGTCTCCATTAACATGACAGAGGCAGTCATTCTATGTCTCCTTCTCTGTCTTCTCTATCAGCCAGACAGACTCTTGTCTCCAACTTGCAAGAGACTCACTATAACCAACTCAAGCTCTCTGTACATAAGAACTGATTTTCAGTTTCAGCTCTCACGACTGCTTCATCCTATTACAATTTTCTAATCCAAATTTGCACCAAGTCAAATTATTTGTCAAAAGCAGCCTGTGTCTTCCTCTGACAGGTACCTTCATCCAACCCAATCAATTGTGGGACTAGAGTGAGGCAGTAGAGTCTTCACGTTCAAAATCACTGAAAACAAACAGTTCTGCAAAACAGCAGCCTCTTCAGAAGCATGATTCCCCATCATGCTGAGGGCATGGCAGATCCTGAGGATAACAGCAAATGGACTATCGTCCTCATTTTAGAACTTACACAACCTTCACTATCAAGGGTTCCAAAGCTTCTTCTGTGAGAACACATTCTGAGAGCCAGCACTGGGTGGAAAGGGGGATTCTGTGCAGTTAGTATGAAAATTCAGCTCCCCCAACCCCGCAGGTGATTCCACTAAGTCACTTTACGCCATCCACGTCCAGATTGGAAAGCACTGCTCCACACAATCTAACATATCGCTTAACTATGCATCACTTCATATTGTTTACTGCTTCAGTTTTAGTTATTCTCTAAAACTGGTTGTAACCTTCATAGTTGTAGGCACTGTGCTACATCGACACATTTTTGTAACCTTTCCTTTCCCTTTCCTCTGAGATCACAGAGAATAACAGGCACTGAATTAATACTTTCATATATATTGAAAGATCATGAAAGTGGGTTAGCCAAGATCACACAGCTAATCAGTAACAGGGCTGAGATGAGAACCTCTGTGAGCTGAAGTGCTAAAGTGAAACTCCTATATCCATTTCTGACTGACACTCAAATGTAGGTAGCTCAAGTCTAAACAGCCACTTACAATTGATTTTATAGTTATCAATGAACTTGTCAAATATGCATTTCAATGCACAAGTAGTATCTGCAAATCTATATCTATATCGATCTTTCTATATAAAATATTAGTTAATTATCTCAATGTTTTCAGATACTTTTCTTTACATTTTTCACAGTCATTAGGTTCTATAATGTAGTTTCGAACACTAAATCAGGAAGTATTGAATCACCCTCCACAGGGAAAATACAGGAGTAGATTCTTGTCAACCTCTAGATACATTTATGTCAACTCCAAATATAACCTTGTTTTACTTCTAATTCTGATAAAGACAGTTTACTTAAAACATATTGTTCATCCATTAACACCAGGCTCACTGTCAACAAAAATACAACTCACTGGGCCAGGGCCTTAGTTCAAGTGGTACCGCACCTGCCTTGGAAGCACAAGGACCTGAGTTCAATCCTCAGTACCACATTATTTATATATATACATATATATACATATATATATATATGTGTGTGTGTATATATATACATATATATATACATATATACACACACATATATATATACATATGAGATGAGATGAGAACCTCATATGTATACATACATATATATGTATATATACGTATGTATACATATGTGTGTGTGTGTGTATATATATATATATATATATATATATATTATGCCTAAGCAAACTCTATCTACACATATACTCTATCTACACATATACTTTCTCTGTAAAACACATGGTGCTTTTTTCTCAGTGAGAAATACATGTGAGCATCATTTTAAATATGGAAGCACCAAGAGTAAGCTTCTTAAATAAAGAAAAACTTAGCACTGAGTAGATCACAAAATGACCCTTGTTCACAATATATGAGCTAAAACAAGAGGGCAAAGTGTCTTCTTGTTTGACCTCAAGTGGGAAGACATATCAGGTGATTCCAATTTTTCATTAGTTTACACGTGTCCGTAAATGACCATGAAAGGGACACAAGTATTTATTGAGATTCCAAATAAATTTTAGCAAAGACAATTTTCAGATAAGGAGCTTGAAAATAACGATTCACTGTATTAATGTACAGTCTGGGCGACTAAGCTGTGAACTGTTTTTTCCTTCTTTTATGATATTATCTCCCAAAGAATTTCTATAATAAAATAAGGAATCAACAGCTCCTTTGATCTTAGTGGAATACAAACCTTGAGGCTACTGTGTTTTGGCTTTTGCTTTTTTATATCATTGTTATCCAAACTAGACAGAGAGCATCGACACTGAGAAAAATTGCACATTATTTACAAATGATTATTTATAAATACCGCTACTTGTACTCGATAGCAACATTAACTTCACATTTTAATGCATACTTCCACAATGCATTCATGGTAAGGGGATTACTTTTATAAACAAAACTTCCTACATTTAGAATACAATGTATAGGTTTAATGAATATTCATTAAAGAAAAGACTAACACTTGGTAAAACAGATGCACAAATTCAGTAATGTAGCAGGATATAAAATCAACACACAAAAGTCAATATTGTTCCTATACACTAATAATGAACCCACGGAGAAGCAAAGCAGAAAAAGAGTTATTCACAATAGGACCAAGGGAAAGTAAATATTTAGGAATTTAACTAAAGAAACGAAAGAACTTCACAATGAAAACATCAGAAAACAGGAAGATATCCTCTCTTCTTGAATCAACAGAACTAATGTAGTCAAAATTGTTATCAAAACTAGTAGTCAAAATGGCCATGCTTCCAAAGTTGATACACAGATTTAATGCAATCTCAATTAAAATACCAATAACGTTCTCCATAGAACTTCAGAAAATCATTCTGAAATTCATATGGCACCAGAAGAGATCCATAATAGCAAAAGCAATCCTGGGTAACAGGAGCAAACTGGAAGTATCACAATCCTGTAACTGAAGTTATACCACAAAGCTACTTTGACAAAAACAACAGTGTTCTGACATAAAAATAGACATAAGTATCAATGGAGCCTAAGAGAAGATGCAGAAACAATTCTAAGGATTTTAACTATTTGACAAAGAGGCCAGAAACAAACACAGAAGGAAAGAGAGCATATTTATTAGTTTTGGTAAAACTGGCTACATATAGGTAAAAGATTGAATCTAGACCCATACCTCCCACAAAGTACTAAACTAAAATAAAAATGGGTTAAAATAACTAAATGTTAAAGCAGAAACATCCTGCTGGAAGATAATACAGGTAAAGCTCTTGAAGTCATAAATGTAGTCTTCTAGTCATAGGTGTAGTCAAGGACTTTTTCAATAAGACCCTGGTAGCATAGGAAATAGTACTGAAAATCAACAAGTGAGATCATAGGAAATGTAAAAGCTTTTATACAGAAAAGAAACAACTAACAAAATGAAAAAGAAAACCTATGAATGGGAAAATTTTGCCAGCTATTCCTCAGATTGAGGATTAGTAACTAGAATATACAAAGAACAAAATATCCAAAAGTCATCCCCCAAATGAAAAACCAAATCATACAATGGGCAAATGAAATGAATAGACTTAACAGAAGTACAAAAGATGAATAAATCTATTAATAAATGTTCAACATCACTGGCCATTACAGAAATGCTAATTAAAGCAATACTGAGATTCCACCTTACCTCAAAAAGATTGACCTTCATAAAGAAACCAAATAATAACAAATTCTGGTGAGGTTGCAGGAAAATGGAGAGCTTTAACACTGTCAGTGGGAATGTAAAATGGTATGACCACTATGGAAATCAACATGCACGTTTCTCAAAAACTAAAAGTAGAAATTCTATCTGACCAAGCTATTCTCCTTCTAGGTATCTTTTTGAAGTAAAGACATCATGTGACAGTGATACATGTACCCCTCCATTACAGCAGCACAATTCATAATAGACAGATCCTGGAACCAACGACTCATATGTCCACCAAAAGATGAACAGATGAGGAAAATGTAGTACTGATGCAAAACTGAGTACTATTCTGCCATAAAGAAGGATAAATGAGTCATTTTTTGGAAAATAGATGCATCTAGAGACCATCATGTTAAGTGAAAGGAATCAGGCACACAAGCTTAAATACTGCAGGCTCCTCTTGTATGAGAAACTGAAATCATAAATAAAAAGCAAAATAAAAGCCAGATAGCAGAAAGTAGGGAGAGAGATCTTTCTCAAATGGGTAGAGGATCAAGAGATGGGGGAGGGGAGGTGGAAGGAAAAGAAAGGGAAAGGAAAAAGGAATTATGATATGTAATGTACATGTACCAAATCCCCAAGAGGAATGTACATTTATCATGTACTGAAAACATATACTAATAAAGATAAACACATAAACAAATACAAAATGAATTTACAAATGTATTCTTCCTCGGATCTCTATAGCTCAAGGTGAATTTTAACACAAAAAGTTTAAGATCACGTTTGTTTTAACCTGAATAACATTTTTCCACTGGATGTACTCCATCACTTGAATTAATTGACAGAAGTTATGAACTGGGATAACTTACAAAATCTCTTATGTTCTGGACTCTTGAGAAAAGTCAGTGAACAGTTCTCATCTCCCCAGCAATCATTGGATGGGACTGAAGAGTTGCACCAGCCTGGTCAGGCTCACGCCTGCTCTCCTCAGCCTGTTCCTGCCCTTCCTACCACTACTCAGGCCGTGGCTGAGTGCCAGCTGCCATTTCCCTAATGGAAAATGAAAAGTGAAGAACAGTATTCCTCTTAATAATGCTTCTATCACAAAAGGGACCAAAAGTAGCAGAGACTCATCTTTCTTCTCCCGCATTCTGTTCATGCGTGCTGCCACTCAGGTGGGTGACTGCCATTCTTACCTGAGATACACACCCTTGTACCTCAGCTAAAGCAGGCATTTTAAAAACTTCTCAACATGCACTAGCTGTACGTGCTTATGGGTTCCAGTGAATATTTCAATATATATTTATGCTGTGTGTTGACCAGTGAATATTTTCATCTCCTTATCATTACTATGGGCTACAGCTCCTAAGTTCCTCTCTTCTTGTCATTCACAAAATGTATCTCATTTAATAGGTTATTACTCACCCCACTATGTTGTAGAAAAAAACTTACTACCAAAACTACATTTTGGTAAGGAGATAAAAGCATTAATTATCCTGATTTGATTATTATATACTATAAATGTGTCAAACTATCATGCTGTACTTCAAATGTTTACAATTAAAATAATAATTATTGGTATCATCTATCAATGTAAAATATAGATAAAATAAGATTTAAAACAATAAGTTAAAATATTTTTCTCATAAAATCAAAGACTGGATAACAATCTTCCCTATAGCTCTTTACAGTGTACAAAAGTCTCCTGCATTATCTAATTTAATCTTTGTAATAAAAATGAGGACGTGGGCAGAGCATGAGTTTTCAATCTCCCGCTGCTAAGAACTTCGAAGCTCACAGAGATTAAATGTTGCCCAAGGTCATCAGTTAGTAACAGAAGAAGGATGAAATCCAATCTTGCATTTCCAAATCCAGAGCTTTAACTAATACTCTTCCTAGGAACAAAAACGTTGGTACATTGTGTCACATATTGGACTTTTAAATATATTCTATCATCAAGGTAAAACTCTGGACAACAGGAATTAAGGTGTTATTTCATCTTCTGTATAGATGAACCAACTTCACTTGACTGGATACTTCTATTCAAAACATTATATGCTTTCTGTTAAAAATACATATATATAAACTGAATTAAATAGGAAATATTACATGTACCAAAACATAACATGGTAAGCCATGCTATGTGCAATTTTATGCTTTATGTCAGTTAAAAGTAAATATAATTTAAAATGTTAAAGTAATAAGTATGCATGCATCTGCCTCCATGTGAGTGCACATGTCTGCAAGTGTGTATTTATATTTGTAACATATGTATATTCTTCACTCATAACAAAAACTGAAGTAATTTAGCATTACAGTAAGATAATTGAGGAAATTATGTATATCAGAAAATAAAAGTGGAGCAGATAAAATAAAGCTAGAGGTATTGTTAGCATCATAATTATACACTTTAACTCTGAGATGTTTCAGTCAGAGCCATATATTTTATTCTGAGCTTTCCCATAAATTAATGCAAAGAGAGAAATGTCATCAGCTATTCAATTCATTGTGTCCAGAGAAAAAATGTTGTTGATATCTGAGAAAATCTTTCTATCCAACAGTCCTCATAAAATAACTTTTGTGCTAAAGATTTACCTTGTTACAAAAGTGGTCAATTAAAAAAAAAGAAACCATGGTTCTTATGTATCTCAATGAAGGCTGAAGGAACAACGCCAGATCGAACCTCAGTCACAGCAGCAACTAAGAGCCAACACAGGGCCACCCAGTGAGGCGCACAACAAAGCCAATGGCCGGGTCAACAAAACCAGACACAGGCAGATGGATGGCAGTAGGAGGTGGGTGGATGGAGATGACAGACAGATAGCAGATATACAGACAGACAGACAGAAAAGAAAGAAAGATAAATGATAGACAGACAGACAGACAGAGTACCATCTAAGTATCTACAAGTAGCTCGACTTTCAGGTATTTCACTCATACCATTTTTACAACCAGGAAAAAGTACAGATAACTAAATATGGGACAAAAAGTGTTTAAATTTTTTAAAATCTCTAACAAGATACTAACATGAAAATATTTCACACTGTTGATTAAGGACAAACCCTTCACTTGTGGCGGTTTACTGAGGAGGCCCTTGGCTTACTACAGCATGAGAAATCATCAGCACCCTTCCCCCAGTCCCAAGGGGTGGAGCTAAGGGAGGCCTGGCCCGGTGAAAAGGGAGCAGCATGTATTTCCATGGAGGCTCGAGCCTCCATGAGAGCCCGGAAAGTAAGGAAGGGTACAGGGGTGACCTCTTGTCTGAGCTTAAGGACTGTGTCATCAGCATCACGTGAACATTTCCACTGGCTGTGAGGTCTGTCCTCCAACGAGCCTCCTGTGTATGAATTCCCTTCTGTGTATGAATTCCCAGTGTCTACTGGGGGCCCCTCTCTGCTGACCCAGCCAACTGAGACGTGTGAGTAAGACTGGTAGCTTCTTCTCCTCCCAACCTGCCCTTCTCTAGCCCACCACCACTGCCCTGGGTCAGAACAAACACTTTCTACCTGCTTCCAGAATCATCCTCCTCATCATGTCTCTGCCCTTTCCACCTCCCCCTTTTGCATCATTCTAAAGCAGTAATTGTTCCAAAATAACAGCCATGGCACGTGTAAAAATTCTGTGAATCTGTACACTGAAGTCAGGGACTTCCCACTAAGCTACGACCCCAGCATTTCTTTTATTTTTTATTTTGAAACAGGAATTCATTAGATTATTAGGTTGCCTCGGCAGAGCTTACACTCACAATCCCTCTGCCTCACCTCCCAGAGCTATGCACCAACACATGTAGATGGCAACAGGTCCTGATTAAACCTTTGCCATGTTCCAGGACTGTTCTGTATACAGTAGATACATTATCTCATATATTCATCATAACCTTTGAAATAGCCCCATATTCAAATCAGGAAAATAAGGCACAAAGTAAACAATTTTTCAAGTATCCTTCAGGTAGGATATAATGGAGCTAGGATATAAGAAGGATCCATCCGACTCATACACTGCACCCCTAACCACTATTGAGGAGAAAGCAGCTCCTGACATGAGGAGGGGTCTGACCCGCACATCTGGACTGTCGTGTTCTTCTAGTGGGAGAAACAACGAGTCAAGGTCACTGCGATTGTGACACAGTGAGGCTGATAATAAGAACATTTCATAATCTCAGCTGAGCACACACACAAACAAGGTCCCTGTGAAAAGGACAAAACTATCAAACATCTCTCTCTCTCACCTCACTTACAAAAGTGACTGCTGCTTCTTTGCCAGTTTCAGATTTAAATCTTCTCTGGCCTGCCTGCCTTCTGCAGAGAATGTCTTTGGGCACCAAATGAGAGTATTGCCATTTCCTGACAACCTCTAGCACAGAATTAACCCCTGCTTCTTTTGGATTCTCCTTCAAACTGCCCATCCCTCACCCAAACACGGTACATTCCCGCCACATCCACTTCCTCCCACTGGCCTCTGGTGCTCACCCTGCACATCTCACTGCCGTGTTCCCCCAGCATGCCCTACCTCGCACATGCTGTTGTCTTGTCTCGACTGATCCTCCCCCATACCATCCTCCAACTCTTCTTTATTCTGTAGACTGGTGCTGCTACTCTCCTCCACGTGCTTACAGGTCTCCTGCCTATTGCTATGATCTGAATGTTAGTGTCTCTCCAAAATTCACACTGAAACTTAATCAACACAGAAGTTTAAGAAGCTGGACTGTTAGCAGGAGATTATGGAAACCCTCATGAGTGAGCTTCACAGGGTCTTCATAGAATGGCACTAAAGAATAACTCTTGGTCCTTTGTTGTCTTTCAAACCCCATGAAGACACAGTATGCTTTCTTTCTCCTCTGTGAGGACAGAGCCTTCAACAGACACGCACGACCCCTGATCTCAGTTCCCTCCACCTCTATAGTATAACAAATAAACTTATTTTATTTGTAAGTTACCCAGTCTGTGATACTTTGTTATAGTAACAGGAGCAGAGTAAGACGTGTACAATCCTTAGCCGTCATATTAAGATTCTCTTTTTCTTTGCCTGCTTTGCTCTCTTGGTCTCCTTCCCCTCCCAAACACAAGCTCCAGGCATGCAGGATTATGCTTCTATAATCCTTAAGAGAACATAGTAGTAAAACTATGAATTTTAATTCAGCTTCACTTAGAAGTTACACAAAAACAGGCAACTAACTAACTTTAACTCTATGAAACTCCATTTCTTGCTTCCAAAAAGTGGAATTATAATACCTTCTAGAGTTACTGTACGAAATAAAACTAATGCAACTCTCTGAGACTCAGTATATGTTTAGTGAATTTAATAGTCCAGGGCAAGAGAACATGCACATAAATCTTTTGATTCATGTTGTGCCCAACTTACATTCATTTTAGAAAGTTGCTCTCTCCTACTTCCTTAGAAATTTGAGTCGGTGTTAAATGCCTATATAAGTCACTACAAGATAACCATGTAGCTTATGCCTCTGAAATTTTTTTCTCCTATCATTCAGCTATAAATTCCAAATTACAAACAGACTCCAGTCAGTTAATCCAATACACTCTTACTTCCTAAACATATAGATCAAGCTATTTTCATATATAATGGAACATTTTTCTAGAAGAACCAACATGAGTGAAATATCCAGACATATTGAGGCGTGAAACAAGTTAGAAACAAAAGAGAAATACATCATTCAATTCGTATGATGTTAAGAAATACACAGAAACTAGCTTTGATGGCAGAAGGTGGGAAAGAAGTTGGCTTCAGAAAGCAGTGTGGCCTAGTGACAGAGCAGGCAGAGGGCCTTGGTGAGCACTGGCAATGTGCAGTTTCTCCATATGGGTAGCGCTGTCCTGGGCATTTACACCTTGAGAAACTCCAGGCATAAGGATATGACTGGAACACTTTTCTGTACGTTTATTAAAATATTTATCATCAAAAGCTGGAAGCCACAAGCAGGCGCCATTCCCCATGGTCGCTGCCCAGCTCACAGTGATACCTGCTAGGGGACAACACACTCATTTTGCAGGTGAGAAGGGCGCAGCGGCATAAGTAACTACCCCGAAGTCATATCGCAAATCCATGACTCAGAACTAAAACCTGCAAGTGCTGATTTTCTCGCCAGAGCTCTTGATTTATGTGTATATAATGCTACTCCAAGCAAATACATCAGTGTCTCCTCAAGGAAAAAAGTTCCTTGGATTTGTGCGTTCGGAAGCTGGAACAGAATATATTCAATGAAAAGCTGCTCTTTGGCCAGATCCCAGCTATTACGCTGGCTGCTGGCAGAACATCCTCCGAATTTGTGAGCATTTGCAAATCAAGGCCGAGCTTCAATCTGCAGCTGGTGCAACATATTTCTGTTTAAAATGAAACTTCTCTGCAACCTCCCCACCCCTACTAAATTACACATGAAGGGGAACATTGGTTGTGTATCCATTTAAAGTTACCAGAATCCCAAGGCCACACAATGCAATAAAAACACTGCAGAAAGTCAGACTGCCAGGGAATCGTGCTTCACTGCCAGCTCTCCTTCTCCGTCCATATCAAGAAGCTGCTCAAAGCAGCACAGCGGCCCGAGGGCGTTAGACTGGCTCGCTCAATGGGCGGACTCCAAAAGTGACCAGGAGGAGGCCGGGCAGACAGCAGCCTCCAGTACTCATCCCGGAATCCTGCTGCCAGCCATGTTCCCTGGCCTCTACAGATGCATTTCTTCAAGGCCCTGATTGGCAGATCACCTGCTCAGGAATGGAGATAAAGTGCATGCCATAATTTTCCGGCTGCATATCCTAATATCCTGTGGCATTTTACTGTTTTAAGTATTTAGACTGCAAGAAGGCCAGAGCTATGCATAACTAGATGCAGATTAAGATGCACAGGAAATCATGAGTTATGGCCCAGATGGCTGCTTGAATAAAATCTAAGGTAGATATGGACATCACAAAATACACACTACTTGTCTCATCAAATATGAGCCTTCAGGAACCTGTGTAAGACCTCTCTGCTTGTTTCTTTGATTTTTCCTCACACAGTTGGGCGGAAAGCAGCTCTGACCTATCACTTTGAAATATTTCTTAATATCACCAAAGTCCAAGGTGGAAGTTTATCTTCCTGAAATAAATGATGCAAATAAAAGGCTGAGGAAAGTTCTGAAGAAACCTTCAAAAAACCCAACTTTTTCAAAAAGAAACACATTAGACAGTTTACATGAAATAAAAAAATCCTTGATGAAGTATGAGTTAAAATACTTTATATAAACTACAAGACCCAAACTACTAATGCAACCTGTACAAATAAACCTGCCTACGTAATTTATTTTTAACTATTGAGCACTCGGTTAATCTGTTAGATTTGCAACAAAAACATGAGGATTGCAGAGATGTGAGTTTGAGGCTGAGCTCAGGACTAGCCTGAACTGCAAAGCGAGACCCTGTCTCAAAAAAACCTTAAAAAAAAAAATGAATAGAGAATTTATCTGGCTTTCTGACTCAGTTGTGAAACATTACCTACTGATGAAATAATAAGCTCAATAGCTCAAAGGAACTTTAACATTTTTAATCTAATTAAAAGACTAACAGCTATATCACAAGAATGAAAATATTTTCAGCAGAAACAACAAAAGAAGAAAAAGAACAAGAAGGAAGGAAGGCAGGGAGGAAGGAAAGAAAAGAGAGAGAAGAAGGGCTACCTTTTTCACAGGCTGAAAAAGAATTTATGAAAAGTATTTGCTTTAAGAGCCGCAAAAGCCAGATAAAATCTCTTCACCTACAGGACAGAGATGCTGAAAGGAAGAGGGAGGAAAGTGAATATATGAGTTACTACTTCATTACTTAAAAAATTCCTAAACCAAACTGTTTTATCATCGAAGAATCAGATGTTTTGGCTGGGGATTTAGCTCAATGGTTCCGGCGCCTGCCTTGCAAGTGCAAGGGCCAGGATTTGATCCCTGGTAACCACATACAACAATGCCAGGCATGGTCACTCACACCAACCAGCAATCAGAACCACATACCACAGTGCCAGGTGTGGTGACTCACGCCTGTAATCACAGCACTCTTGGAAGGCAGAGGCAGGAGGATTGCTGAGTTCAAGACCAGCCTAAACTATAAAGCAAGACCCTGTCTCGAGGAAGAAACAGAAGAAGAAGAAGAAAAAAGAAGAGGAAGAGGAAGAGGAAGAAGAAGAGGAAGAGGAGGAAGAGGAAGAAGAAGTTTAAGACATCATTAAAGTAGCACCATCTTAGAAAGTTTACAGAATTGTAACTTTCATGAGATAGCATTAAGGTTTGAGAGAATAATGTATCCTGATGAAGTCTAGTAAACTCCTGGCCTACAGGAAAATGTGTTCATCTTCTCTGAGTGAAGTGACGGGAAATAGCTGCAGGCTACAAATATTACCTTTTTAACACCCACCACATTGATACATAATAAGCAAAGTATCTTTGGTTGTATTATTTATCATTTTGTATTATTTTTAAAACAATGGTTGAGTGTTCTTGGACTATAATTAATAGCAGGCTGGAGAAGATCTGGTCATTACTTTACAGGAAATGTGCGACCTAAAGGTCATCATATTTATTACAGGTTGTTCAATCTTCCTAAATATAGAAAATGAAGAGCAATTCCTTTTATGTGAACAACTGCATGCAATCATAAAGTTGATGCTCAGTGAGCTCTATCAATACACTGAACCAGAAGATAAACAGAGCATCCGTGATGACAGTGAGAAGTTGTCACGCAGGAAAACAAACCATAATGCAGGAAATCAGCAAGGTGAGGTACAGTGACTGTGACATAAGCCTTATTTTACTCCATAGCTCTGAGACCCCAGACAAACTCTTTCTGGACTATTCATCTGTAAAATAGTGATTTAAAAAAATACCTACTTCTCAAGACTTTTGTGAGGAATAAGCAAATGTGTTTAAAGTGTCTATCACACATGTGGCAGAAACAACAAACATTAGTTCATGCTTCACCATCTATCTATATCTGTGCTAATACAACCACTCAGATATTGAAATCTATGAATAGTCCTAATGAAGAAAAGAAGAAAAACCAGAATTGTGAGAAAAGCAGCTTTTCTGAAAAGAAACTAAGTGATTTGAAACTATAACTGCAGAAATTTAATAATGTATTTTGTTCTCCAGCACATGGTAAGGAATTTCTATTGCCCTCAGCTGACCATTTGCAGTCAGTCCTGCCTTCTCCAGTTTCTGTATCACTGCACATCTCCCAGACTCAACAATGGCGCTCCAAATGGGACAGCATAATGGACAAAACAAGATTAATGCTTTTATTATCATACAGAATAACTGAGTTGCTCCTTGGCAGTGGCTAAAGCTATTTAGTGTTCTATTAGAACACCATTTATTTGATGAAGAGCCAGCAATATTTACTGAGTGACAACTCAGAGAGATAATCTCTTACTTTCCATGGATTTTCAGCAAGATTCATTTGTAGACGCCATGTAGGGAAATCACAGCACCAGTCCCGGGTGATTTAAGTTTTGAATGAAGCCTGCCTGCATCAGTGGACCCGTTAACACCTCTTCCCTCACCTGTCCTGGCCAACTGCAAGTACAGGCATGTCCATTCAAACATGCAGAGACGGTGAACATATTTGGTGTGATTAAGAATGACGCCTAGTTACAGGTTTCCAGAATATGTTTTAAAATACATGGGACATCTGTTCATGATCTTAATGTGTTCCACAATTCTGGAAAAATTAAGTATGTTTGTGCTTGTGCAGAGTTAGTCACCTGATGCAGAGTTTGAAAAAAAAAAAAATTTTTGCCAAAAGCTCTGCTTGCAAACCAAACTGTTCACAAGCAAAAGTGTTCATGAGCCAAGTTAGTAGTTGATGTATAATTGATGTGAATGATATTCTGGAAAAGACAAGGCAAGAAGGAAATATACATCAGTCATTGACAAGGCCTGAGGTCTAGGAGAAGAGAGTAACCACTAACCGTTGTAAAGTAACTTTTGGGAGTGATGGAAATGTTCTATATTTTAATTGTGATGTAATTATGACTAAACTTGCACTTGTCAAAATCCACGTAACTATCCACCTAATGTCTCAAAGTTTATATATAAATAATCTGATTTGAATACAAATTGACTAATTGAAAAGGGTAACAAAAAGTAGAAGGAGGCATAGTGACAACAAATGCTATAACTTCTGCTGCAGTAATGCTCCACAAAGCTAAAAAACGTAAGAGTTGCCACACATCTTTAGAAGAATCTACAACCTTCTGTACATGGACAAATTCTTACTCAGTATCATCAGAGGTCAGCATCAACTGAAATTGGTATTAATTGCATACTGTCAAATTTCAATTCCACACGCAAAGCCAAAGGAAGGAAATGAGATCCATGAGGGCAGCAAAAACTTCATTTTACTTAGAAATCTAAATGCCTGCCTTCTCGCCAATATTTTTCTTCAGAGCTATAGATTAAAGTTATGGTAGAATTTTTTTGCAAAAAAAGAAATGGGCCAAAAAATGAAGTGAAGAGAGAAAAGAGAGGAAAGGATTACAAAAAAGAGTTAAGGTGTTATGTACATGTACAGTCCTCACAATCCATATAATCATTGCATATTACAAACACATACTAATAAAAGTAAAAATTATTTATATAAATATACAATCAAATTTGTATAATAAAAACCAAAAAAAAAACATTTCCAATTCCCAGCACTGCTCTACATTTGCATAAACATTTCATATTTCACTGTATTTTTACATTCATTACTTGATATAGTTTCTATATATTGAGAATGTAGCCAACACAATATTTTACATTAGAATACAGTGTTTGTATTCCACACAGTGTTTGGAATCACACAGCATTTCCACGTTCTCTTTCAATGGTCACTAGAACACACCAGTGAAAGTTACTCAGCCTATTTCACCAATGGGGCAAATGAATAGCAATGAGCAATGGTTGGATGTTTTGCCCAAAGCCGCAGATCTAGGCTCTGAATTTAGACCTGACACTTATGTTCAGGGTTTAGGACACCTGATAATAACAACTACACTGGCATATACTAAAGCACTTAATTTTCACAACACTATGAAGGAAATGAAATCTTCCTTTGACACATAAGGAAACCGAGATATAAAGAGGTTATGTAACTTGTCCAAGGTCATAAGCTAGAAAATGTAGGCACTAGAATCAAGTACAAGGAACAGGGTTTCAGGCTCCATGGTCCACAACCAGGAAGTCTTATGCAGGATAGCACCTGTTATTACTGGTCTGTTAGCACAAGGCCAACCCTAACCAATGTAAACATCCTCACTTGTTTTAAGTAAACAATTATATTAACAGGCAAAAATAATAATCTATATTCCACTCTTTTTTTCCTTTAGTGCTGCTTCATATTTTACCGAGGAAATATTATGTTCTTGACCCTGTCTTCATTCCCAGCTCTGACTGGTTACCTAATCCATTTAACCGTCATGGTACATAACTCTTAATACAAATATTCAACTTCCTAATTCTCCTCTCTTTTATCATTTCCCTCTCTGCAACTTTTTCACAGTGCTGAAATTTTTTATCTTCTACTTTTTACGGCTATACCCTGGTCCCAGGGAGACAAGTGGAAAAAAAAACCCACGTATGACTGGTTCTACCACAAAATCTTAAGCTCCAATGTCAACTAGCTATTGATACCACTCAAGATCTTGTTAAGACAATCCCACTTCCATTTCCCCATAGTCACTATTCTAGTTTCATTATTTTTTCTGTTTTTCTCAGGCACCTCTTCACTCTTCCATAACTTTTTTTTTAATTGAAATCTTTATTGGTACATTACATATACGCATCATGATTGCACTCCATAATGGGGACTTGTACCAGTATAAGACACAACTTAATTCTCATTTTTTCCCATAGCCCTACCCACCCTACCACCCTCCTATATACATAAAATTTGTTTCCTTTCTTTTTTGTTATAATCTCATTATTTTTCCCCTTCACCCTATTTTACTTTGAGCATTTTCTATTTCACAATATATAACATAGAATTCTAGGACTCATTTACATCTTCATTTTCTCATACCAGAGAAAAGATGAGATATGTATCTATGAACTTTTCTTGCACTTCACTAAGTAAATGGCACCACCAAATATGACCTCTTTAATTCTGTGTCCAGCTACAATGACAGACTTATGACCTGTCTCATCTCATCCCACCTCACCTCTGCTTTCTGAGGAAAAGCTGTTTTCTTTCTGTTTCCAATAGTTCTTTCAAATGTGTCTACTAATTCAGCCTCTGCCTCCTTCAAGGCTTCTTTCATCATTCATCTCCAGCCTCACTTGTAGCTTTAAAATTTCCTTTTTTATGGGTCTTTAGCACATATACATACTAAAATACTTTTAATTTTAAAAAATATATTTTTAAATATATTTTATATTTATTTATATTATAAATATTTATATTTATATAAATAAATATGAGTGGTATTGATACCACTCAAGATCTTAAGACAATCCCTACTTCCATTTCCCCATAGTCACTATTCTAGTTTCATTATATAAATATTATTATTATATTAATAATATTTATATTAATAAATATTAATTTATTATTATATAAATATTTATATTATAAATATTGCATATTTATATTAAATATATTTTTAAAATATATTTTTAAAAATATCTTAATGTGTGATTGACTACTAGTATTTTCTACTTACAGATATCTTTAGAGAGTTGATATTCACTGCTTCTTGCTCTTTTCCCATGAAATAGGACACATTTGCCTTCTAAATAGAAAAAAAATGAGTTTCCAATGACTCAAAAAATTAAATTCCATAGATAGTTGACTGAGGTTAAAGAGAAAGAAGGGAACTTGGGAAACTTAAAGGGGGTGCAAAATAAAGATCTCTACCTTCATTATTTCAGTAGTTTCACATTATCCAAACCAAATGCACCAAATCCTCGAAAACTCAAATGCCTCGAAATCCTGGGTTCAATCTCTAGTACAAAAAAAAAAAAAGTACATATATGTTTAAAACCAAAATCAAAATCATATATATATATATATATATATATATATTTTTTTTTTTTTTTTTTTGAGACAGGGTCTTGCTTTGTGGTTCAAGCTGGCCCTGAGCTCAGCCTCAAACTCACATCACAGCAATCCTCCTGCCTCTGCCTCCCAAGTGCTGGGATTACAGTTATGAGCCACCACGCCCAGCACTGTGGTATGTGGTACTGGTTGCTGCTGGGCGTGAGTCTCCACACCCAGTATGGTATGTGGCTATGGGGGAATTGAACCCGGGCCCTTGCACTTGAAAGACAGGCACCGGAACCACTGAGCTAACTCTCCGGCCCCCAAAATCATATTTTAAAAGGATGCCATTTATTCAACATAAATTATACTTCAAAAAAATAGATGAAAATAAATTCAATATGACAATAGTATAACATTAAAAAAGAACAAAGAAATTAAGCAAAAGGAAGTTAGAGTTATCAAATGGTAGAATAAGATAAATTATGCATTTAGACACTAAGTTAAAATTAGCAATTCCTCTTCAACCAAGTTAGAAAGAAAATAATACTGGGTTAGAGATATTTCTTCTTGATACAGTAATTCCGTGAGTAATGTAACACTTCTTCTTTATAGATGAAATAATAGGCAAGTTAACAGCTTTGAAAAATACAAAAATAATATTTAATTAGATATTTCATTACTGCTATTTTAAAATGAAAATGTAATATTACATTGTTACTCAAATGAAAGCATTTCTATAGCTTCTGCTCTCATGTGGATTGGGCTTCTTACTTTCTGACAACATACTATGCTCTAAAAGATACAGGTTGAGAAAAATATATAGTCTCATTCTTTCTAACAAGTCTCTATTATGCATGTTCATTGAAATGAGATTACATAAAGCGGTTAAGTATTACAGCTAATACAGAGAAGAACTAGTATAAGTTCCAGGCATAAGACTTCCTTTATGTCATATACATCTACTGATACAAAGGAGAAGGTTGTCCAGGTGCCAATTAAACGATTTCTCCTACCTGTCAACTGTCTGAAGAAGTCATTGGCAAATGCTAAGTCACACGCAATTTATCCTCACATTCACCAGTGTGTGAATGGAATACCAATGGTCTATGGGACTACAGAAGAAATAAATGTGCCTTTACCAGCAAGAAAAAAAAGGAATCAAATTTGCCCTGCTCTGAGTGGTCCACTCAGACTCGGTCCATGTCCTTCCTTCATTAACGACAGAAGATGACCTACAAGAAGACAAGTAAATATATTCTCAGTCTTGCCTCTCACAAAGCTTTCAGGCAGTTATTGGTTGAATCCCAAGTGTTCCAAGTCATAGCATATGGAAGTGACAAGGATGACAAAAACAATACCTTGACCACAAAGCATCCGAGTTTTTTTTTTCATCCGAGTGTTAATAAAGATTCCATTTTATAGGTGCACAGAAAACAGGTTCACTGAAAAATTAGTCTGCAAAATTCAATTCACAGAGTGCACGTATGTAGCACTATGCAGTGAGACAATGGGAAGATTTCGATTTTAGTTTTGGGTAAGTTTTGTTTTAGAACTCTCATCTCTGAAAGCAACAAGAAACTAGATCATCTGTTCTTGTGTCCCCTAACCACTGGAGATATCATAAAAGCATAAATCAAACTGAGAGATCCCTTGAGTTTTCTCACAACCTATAGCCAACATGCCACGAAACCCAGTAATTGCACCTTCAGAATCTATCACCGATCCTACTCTTTTCTCTCTGCTCCCCATATGTGGGGCTGCCCTCCCTGCCTCTGCTTTTACCCTGCTATAGTGTAGCCTCATCCTGCGCTCAGAAGGGCCCTTCTGAAATACAACTCTGATCCAAGTCCTCTGCTTGAAACCTCTTCAAGACTTCCCACTCAACTCAGACTGAGGAGGAAGCCCCTCTCATCAAGTGCAAGCCCTTCCTAAATATACACACACATCCTGCCCTCATCACTCATGACTTTCCTCTTCATCCCAAAGCACTCCTTGTACTGTGTTACACTCCATGCGCCCCCTTGCCTTGAAATTTCCACACTTCCCACTCCTTCCGCCTGGGATACTCTTTCCCTAGACATCCCAAGGTTCCCTACCTCAGTTCCAGCTTTCTCCAACCTGAGTTTTTAGAAAAGCTTTTCCTAATCACTCTATTGCAAGTTGTACCAATCTATTTTTCCCCTTTCTCTAGCGTCTATCATCATGCAGAACACTGAGTTCTTCAGCTTTGTCATTCTCACTTGCATGACTGTAAAACAGAAGTCTGTGAAGTTTTGTCTCTTTGTTCATTGCTGTGTCCACAGTGACCTGAATGATGTCTGAATCAAGTAAAAATGTAAGTAAATATTTGTTGAGTGAACATATTGACTTATTGAATGAATTAAACCATGATTTCCACATAGGAAAGAATGTGCATCTTCTTTTTCACTAGAGCAGACTTCTACCTGTTTCCTCTAACACCACTAACAAGTTACTCAGTAAAAATTTATAATAAACAAGAAATTAGAAAAAAAGTGCTTCCCATGGTTGAGTAGTGAAATTCTGTGTATTATAAAATGATTCCTGCTCTCTTTGATTAGTTGATGTTATGCAGATTTTTAAAAGTACATTTACTAGCCTGTGATTCACAGACTTTCTGCTTAGTCCATAATTGCTTTCTAACATGGAATCAAAACCTGATGGGAGAAACAGCGAATACTGTCCTTTAGTTTGTTTTCAGTGAAAACTACAAATATGGAAAACATTCATCAGGGACAGATGATTGCTAAAGTCTACTGGTCCCTTCTGCAAAAATTACATTAAATTATCTGTTCTCATAATTTTATTTTTCATTAGCATATTTTACAATATGTAACAGTTACATTTATTGAAAGGGAATTTGTACATGTTCATAACACATCCTAATGTTTTCCATCCCCTTCTCTTCCCTGTTATATCTAGCTTTTGTTTCTCTATATTTTTATCTTTATTGGTACATTAAATATACACATCATGATTGCACTCCATAATGGGGATTTGTACCAGTATAAGACACAACTTAATTCTCATTTTTCCCATAGCCCTACCCACCCTACCACCCCCCCATATACATAAAATTTGTTTCCTTACTTTTTTGTTTCCCTATTTGCAAAATTTCTACCTCCATCTTTTTCTTCATTGCTTTTTTTCTTTTTCCTACCTCTTTTCCCCTCCCTCCACCTCTTGTTCTCTTTCTCAGTTGAAAATGATCTCCCTACCTCCTACTATGTAACTTTTACTTCAACATTATTTATATATTGGGTTTCTCATATATGAGAAACAATGCGATATTTAAACTTATGTGTCTGACTTATTTCACTGAACATTATGGTCTTGAGGTACATCCATTTACCTATGAGAGAGTTTCAACTGGACATCACTAGCAGAAAAATCTCTCATCCAAGAGCAAATGAAGGAGAGAGAGAAGACAGAACAATTCAAACTGCATAAGATCTGCCTTTAGACCAGTATATCTTGCTAGTAATAAACCCTGCAAGTTATAGTTGTTTCTATAACTAACATTTCAAGTACAAATGGAATAAAAGTCAGTGATATCCACAAAAGAAAGGAGGAGCTCACCAAGAGAGAAATCTCAAGTGTCCTCTAAGATAGAAAGTGCATGAAAGGGTAATAAATGAGAAGGAAAATGAAGTTTTGGGCACAGAGTGAGTGGAACCAGTAAAATCACTGGAGAAAATGACTTATCTTTTTCTCTAATTGCACCTACTCATTTTAGCAAACACTGAATCCTCAATAATAACACCTCCAAACTGGTAGGGGTGTTTTTCCTGTCTTGGAAATACACTCTCTCCTCCAACATACTATGTAGGAAAGACATATGTCTTTTATCTAATCACTGATACGCCCACATACAACTGTGATTATATAATTAGGGTGAATCTGATTCAACATATTAGGAACTGTTACTGAGTAGGCAAATGATACTTATACACAAAACCCTTCTGGCTTCACAGTCAACATGAGATGGTTAATTATTTGATTTACCACCAACAGCAACTTTCAATGACTTTGTGATTTCATTTGTAAAAGTCATCCCATGGCCCATAATAACAGTTTGTCATCATCTTCTGTAATTGTATATAATGACTGGGCCTAAAGCCTTAGAATTCAGCAATCCATTTCTCAGAAAGAATAAATTATTGAAATGGTTACCTAATTTGTGGAATAACATTTTGCTATTTTTTATTGAGCATGTTACATAGCATCTTTTTCAGAATTATTTTCTTCATATTGTTGACATTTTGATAGTTTTACTAAAAATTTTTAAAATACTGAATAATACAACATTCACAAAATGATTACCAGCATTAGAGCTTTACGGTTATCAAAAAAATTTTTTAATCTTTATTGGTACATTACATACACGCATCATGATTGCATTCCATAATGGGGATTTGTACCAGTATAAGACACAACTTCTCATTTTTTCCCATAGCCCTACCCACCCTATCGCCCCCCCCATATACATAAAATTTGTTTCCTTACTTTTTTGTTATAATCTCATTGGTTATCAAAATTTTATCAAAGTCTTTAGGAGGATTAAAAAGTCAAAGTCTATCTCTCTCTCGCCCTCCCTCCCACCTTCCCTTTCTTCTTTTCTCCCTCCTTTCTTTACTTATCTGTCTTTATCTAATTATAAGACAAGATGACAGACATATGAGGCAACAGGACAATGGTTTCTGTTTATCTACCACCTGATCAAGACTGCTTAGAAAATACTTCCTAAAGAGGTCAGCATGCTATGAATTATTTATTGTTTAAAAGATCAGCCATATATGTGGAGCAATTGATTCCCTCTATTAACGATTTTCTAAGACATCTGGTTACCTCATGCAGATAGAGTGGCTCAGTGACACTGGAAGTCAGAAGAAACCCACAGAATGACTCCAGATGAGAATGCTCATCTGAGGGACAGATCGCGCCACACGGAACTCATCATCAATTGTATCCTTGGTGAGACAGGCATCGCTCTCAGACTTCAAGAGACCACGCTACATGATGACATCCCAAGATGACAAATCCACTTAATGCAGTATTTTCTCCTTGATTTGTGAACCACTTATAATGGAGAAAGGCCTATATATATACATAAGTCTAAAACTGATTTTCTATTATTCATATTCTGGCAAGACCACTGGAAATGCAAACTTCATATATTAACGTACAATACTTCTCATGGGGGGGCACTATAAACTCAAAATAGGGCCACATTTACTGTTTACAGCTGCCCTATGGTAGTTGATCCTTTCCCAACTTAAGAAAACAAAGTCAATTTTAAATTCAAAATATGCAGTATTCAAATTCTAATAAAATCTGAAGGATAGAGGATTCTTGACAATCCTATTACCAATAACAGTCAAATATATTTCCTATCTAAATGAACAGAATTGGAAAACTGACTAGTAGGCAATTCAAGGAAACTGAAGCGGTATAATTAGATTGCATTGTGCGAAATACTTGTAGCACCAGATAAAATCTGTTTAATATTTTATCTCTCACATTCGCCCAATATGTGACAATGATCAAGTGCTCAGCCCTTCCACATTCTACTTCCTAATCTATAAAATAGGGATAATGACAGCAGCAACATCACACAGCTGCTTTTTCCTGCTCTTGGCATACATTAGGTGTTCAGTCTGAATGGTGTTGTCATTGCATTTTAATTACTCTCTGTGGCAATGACTGCTTGACATGTGATCTTACAGAGCGAAGACTATCTTCTGAACTCCCTTCCAACTAAGTACGGTATGTAGAAGGTTATGCAAATAAGAGTAAAAAGATAAGCTCAATATGTGTTTATTTTTTTCAGGATATGACCATCAACAGAACAAGCAAAGATGTACAAGCTTACCCCAAAAGCTTTACACGCGAGCAAAGCTTCAGCCCAGGCTTCTCACAAAGGAGTATACATCTGGGACTTTCAGTACAGGCTCAGAGTTCAGGCCCACATCTGTAGCTTCAGATTCAACAGGTCTAAAGTAGACTTTCCAAACATGAACTTTGAAAAGCCGTTCTCAGTAAGTGTAATATACAAATGTGAGTTAAAGATAACTGCTTCCAGGCCTCTACAAGTCTCAGACATCTGGAATACAAAGACCAAACACCAACCATATAGCACATTTTTTTTAAATCCCATAGAAAACAGAACTATGAATTCAGTAATACTCAGGCAGTTCTAAAACAGTTAAACAAGCGCTGACCACAGACTATAGTATGAGTGTCCTTCTCATTTATTCTTTGGACAGGAGGCACTACTTCCTTTCATGATCTCTTTATTTGTAATAATTATCACAGAAAGACATAATTATCACAGAAAGATTTGTGCCTCGATCTTTATACTTCCCATTCCTAAAGTCTCCAGTGATATATGCTAATTTCTTCTAGTCTTGAGTGAACTTCATCAGAACTGAGAAGACATTAGCTAAACATCCTGCAGTGCACAGGTCACGTCCCACCCCAAAAAGGTTATCTGGTCCAAAATGGCAGCACTGTAAATTTGAGACATCTAGCTCCAAAGGATTTTGAAGAGATGTTTTCTCCTTGAGATTAGAGTTAGATTGTTCAAATACACTCTCTTTGAGGAGCATCTCTATCTCAGATAGATCGAAGGTCTAGGAAGGGAGACCATGTTTGTCAGGTTCACTCCTGTGTCTCTTGTTAGGATCCAACCTTAATTTCCAGAGAGCAGCAAATGAGGCAGGAAAGAACCCTCAGTCTGACCTCCTCAGTCTGAACTTGATTTCCAACTCCAGCCCGCATAGTGGGCAAGTCACACCATCTCCAAGCCTTGTATGGAGACTATCAGTACTCTAGCAGAACCTTCCTCTCAAGATTAAGTGGAATAACCTGTGTAAACTTCTAAGCACAGAAACTGCCACTAAGTGGTTCTTAAGACAATGTTATTTTTTAAATGGATGCTTTAAATATTATGCAAACTTCCAGTACGACAGAAAATCATCTCATTTCCATCCTCTCATTTGTACTTCTGTTTTGCTCCAAATCACCTTTAACCATAACCTGATAACAAGTAGCAGGTAAATTCTGTTTTTTATACCAACACTGATAATAAACAGACATGTAAATGTTACTATTTCAGTCTCCATCTCTCTGCAAGTTCTCTCCTGCCCCTCGTTTCTTTCTGGAAATTATTCTTCCATAAACCTAGAAATATTCCATCTCCCTACATATGTAAGAAGTATTGAAAAATGGACCTCATATAAATCTCCATTAGTAATTAGGTTATAAGTATTTTCACAATGTTGTTAATCCTATGGGAAGTAAACACTACAAACTTTTCATCATGGTGATTCGCTGGGAGGTCTAGATACAATGGGGGTACTTCACATCTGCACCTCGAACACAGTGACTCTTAGTCCTTTTCAAATTACCTTCTGCATTTTGCTCTGACCAAGATTCTCATTCAGCCTCTGTGCTCACTGTCCCTCATCTCCTCCTCTCTGCCCACTCTTAAAACATAAACTCACTACTGCAGGCTCGATACCATGGTTTGGGTACCCGTATGTGTGAAACATTTGCTGGACACTTCCCTTCCGCTATTTTAAGTTTTTCAATGGCATTGTAAGGTATACAGCATTGCTTCACCTTAACTCCAAGACATGACTCCAGCTAAGAAATTTACCCCAGGAAACAGTGAAATATAAAGTCTAACCCCACTTACCAAATACCAATGCTACTTCCACTAACCTTCTTTCCCCAATGTACAGTTAACTCCTCCCTGCCCCCACAGAACACGTCATCTAATAGAAATTGTACATTCCTAGTTAACTCTTTTCTTCAGAACTGAATCACTCTTTAACATTCCCAGTACCTCTCCCTAGAAGAAGGTAAAGGAAAAGGACTAGCTTTACTGTAAGCACCTAGGTTCCCACAGAGCCCCTTCTTAGGGTATTACCCATGGTCAAAGTACTGAAAAGGAAAAAGGTAAGGCCACTCCCTCATCAGACAAGCCATCTTGTTTCATATGAATATTTTTCCCTATCTGAAATGCTAACAGACACCTCTACATTAATTCTAGGCGTGTGTGGAGATAGCCTAACTTTCTTCCTGACTTGCCATTTAAAAGATTTACATTTCATTGGAGAGACACATATAATAAATTTGCTATATTAAAAAAAAAGAACTCCGTATTTCTTCATTTTCTTTTAGTGCTATGACAGGATTAAACAGTGTTAACTTTCAGGGAAAGAAAGCCAGTAAAATGTCTCCCTCCAGCCAGTTCCCCTCCTGAACCAGGAACCATGCACAGGAGGAAAAAAAATAGGAGAGGAAGGGAGGAAAACAAAGAGAAAAGTCTTCCCAAAGACCACAGACTCACACCCCATCCTCTCCAGAAAGCACCCGAAACTTTGAGTTTTTCTTTGATTCCCTCTTATTTTTTTAATCACTCACATCAAAGCACCTATCAACACCTATTGATTTTACCATCAAAATACTTTATTATCACCCATGCTTTGAATATTTACTGTCTGCCCGATGTAGGCAAGAAACTGTGCAGTGTGTCACTGGATGTGTGTGTGTGTGTGTAAGTGTGTAGTATATATGTATATATTGTACATAAATTTACAATGTATGTGTTTGTGTGCTTATAATTATATGTATATCATGTATAATACATTGGTGTTTTCCACTAGAAACAGTTCTTTTCCTTACCAACCTTGCATCCAGTAAAAATAGAAAACAACATGAATGCATTACAGAATTACAAATGATGGACTACTCCAGCTCAAAGAAGGGAAAAAAATCCAGCAGGAGTCAGGCTTCATAGAGGAATGATGGCCAAAGCTGATGGAAAATTTGTTACATTCCTGAGCCAGAATACTTCTTCCTTTTTACACGAATACTCTTCAAAATTTCAATTCAATTGGACCACAGCAGTTCTTGTAGCTGTGTTTGTAACACAGGATTGACTGTCACGTGAAAAGGATAATAGGTTGTTGGGGAATTTCATTCACTAGTCTAATTAATGCCTGTTATCCAGGGTAGAGTCTGACTTTCTGGAGGGCTTCCAGAACCTGGGGTTTTTTCTTCCCACACTACCTAGGATGCTTCTTTGCAATAAATGTATTCAATGTATTCATCTCAATGTATTCATCTCATTTTCTTATCCTGTGGGGTCCTCACGTCTGTCCATTCTGATCTAAACATGTCTTCTGATGCAGCTCTACTCATCAGATTTCATTGTCTGCAGTTCCTCATCCAGTGTCTTTCTCTGGATCCTATACATCGAGTTCCAGAGCTCGACCACTTGGGTGTGATGCTGGCTCTGCCACTCGGGAGCCACAGGTTCACAGGAGGCTGCGTGTCACCTCTGGTGGTGTCCAGAAATGGAGAGTCCTGCCTCAAACCATTAAGTGAAGAATTAATATTTAAAACAATACCTGTAGCTATAAGCAAAGTCTGCATTTGTTGTGGTACATTCATTTACAGGACATGCAGTTTAAGTTAATGGTTAATCTTTTGATGCTCCATCACATGAAAACAGCTCTTTAACTTGCCTTTCATTCACCCATACCATGCATCCTTCCAATCTGATGCTTTCCACCATTCTCCATGCTCTTCTCTGCTGTGGACATCTAACACCCCACAGAATTTATCTTTTTGTTATGACAAATGGTCTTGCACCTTCCCCTGTGCAGGAATGTGTTTATCTTATCATCGAGTTTCTAGAGCTCTTGAAAACAAAATCTGAGCCTCACACACTGATCTGTGCATAGTAACAAGGCGCTAAGCCCACGGGGGACCTGGGATAGTAGATGGCGTAGGAAGGTTTTTAAGGGAGTTCTCCTCAGTCTATCATCGAAGTTCTGCATCTGTGTGAACTGACTGAATTTTGCCCAGTCTGTTCTCTCTTTGATACTAATTATGCCAGAATGTTTCAAATAACTCAGTTTATTAATAAACATGGTTGCATACTATGTATGTATGGAAAACAGAGGATCAGTTTTCTACCATTTTAAGAAACATGGAAGGTTATAAATAAATTTCAGTACTGTGTGAACAGTACATATGGATGGTGACTGGTTTGAAGCATTCACCACTTCCTCCCCAAAGTAACTCCACTCAGAAAACAGCAGCATCTCACAGAGCTAGGGAGTTTCCATCCTGCCATCTGCTCTGATAAGGAAGTCAAGAAACACTGGTAGTTGGAAGAGGCTGAGGACAGATAGTACTATTAGTACTTCTGATACCTTCTTCCACTCTGAATATTCAGCCTTATTTGTCTATCTGAGTACAAAGGCTTCCAGGAATATCTGATTTTTCAGAAAAGCACACTACTTTTTATTTTCTGCAAGCTCAATCCCCAGAAATATTAATTTATCATAAATAAATACTATAGTTAATCTTTCTGAAATTCAACATGAATATACATGAATTATTTTAATATACTATTAATCTGTAGAATATGATTTTCCCTCATCATTTGCTATATCTTGTGATCACATAGATTTTTTTTTTCCTAGACTGCAATATTTTTTCTTTTAAGACAGAATCTCACTCTCACCGTGTAGTTCAGCTTATCCTTGAATTCACAGCGATCCCCTGCCTGGGTCTCCCTGTGCTGGGATGACAGACACACAGTAAGTTTCGTGTCATATACCAGAAAGGAAAGTTTAGCTACATTTTTCACACTAGCTGTAATCTATACAGTTAGTGCCTATTCCTTAATCATCAGGAAAGTAGCTAGAGGGTCCCTTCAGCCTTAATCAAATTAGAAAACAGATTCTGGGGGGAAAAAAAAAAAAGAAGAAATGTATCCTGGTCAAACAATAGGGAAAAGGAATCACAGGTCTTGGGGCAAAGACAATAAGACACTCTGTATTATCCCAGGGTTTCTAGAGAAACACTGTTATGACTTAAAGGCCTCTCAAGCTCAAATCCACTGATGATTTCCTCTGTCTAAAGAGCAAGATGAAAACTCCTATTTACTATGACCTACAAACCCCTCATCTCCTGTCACCTGCACAAGTCTCCAGCCTCACTTCTCACCCCTGTCCCTTTCAAGCTTACACAACACACCACCTTTCCTGGATTAACAGGCTTCGTCAGAAGAGCCCTTCAAAGTTAAAGTCCCATAGAAATGCTGGGGAAAAATAATCAATTTGCAATAAGAAAGAAACTAGTAATGCAAAAAGGCAAAGAAAAGCTTTCCATCAGATTATATGCTTGTGTTTTCCTCTAGGGATGCGAGGACAATATCCAAGCAACAACTGAACCGGAGGCTTTCTGAGAAGACAAAGGCAGAAGGACCATGGCCAGAATCATGCCTGTCTCTGCCAGCAGAGACACACCTGGCCACGCACCAGGCCATCTCTCAGACACACCATGACATACAAATATACTACACACATGAATACACTGACCAAACTGCTCTGTGGGTTTCTTTGCTTTTTACTTAAACTTCTGTCCTTAGCTTCTATTAGCTTTTTTTAATATACAGATTCTGAAACATCAGGGTGCTGGCTAAATCATGGGTTTTATGCTGAAACCCATTATGGTTTGCCTCTGAATTCACTACCAGCTTGGAGCAGCCACCAGTGGAGAGAGATCTGCCAAGCCCAATCCCCTGTGCAGTCCCACAGGAAACCCTGGGACCGGGTGGCTCCATCAGCTCCTCCACAGACCACACTCGGCCTGCTCTGTCCTCTGTCTGTTCTGTGTTAACACATCCCGCCAGTCTGTCATTGTGCCTGCTGCGTAAATAATCCTGTTTTCAACAGCTCTCGTCCTTTAAACAAACCTCCAACTTGTGGTACTTTTGCCCATATTTCCATCCTAGAACTGCTGTCTTCAACCCTAGAAACCGCAGAGGGCTGAGCAGTTTCCCTGCTCTCAACCTCACTGCACCTGAACAGTTGCTCCTCCATCTCCTCCAGGAAGACGCTCTCCTTTCTCAAAGTGCACGGCCTACACTGTCCTTCCTTTCCCGGGAGGCCAGTGGGTGATCCTCTCACACCTCCTGCCTGAGTGTGAAGCCTGGCTTACAGCTTTCCTGTCAATATTTCCAAGGATTTCCCTCCATCTTATTGACATTTGTTCCAATATGACCTCAAATATACTTTATCTCTGCCCACTCCCTGGTTCTGTCTTTAGTCTCCTATATCTATCCAACTTTCCAACAATAGGCTGGAAATACTTCCAGCTCAGCCTGGTATCTGAAAACATTCTGTCACACACCATCTTTCCCCTTCATCTCCCTACTCTTACCTTTATTTTCACGGTAACTTCTATTCTCTGTCCCTCCTTATCTATTCCCCATAGCTATTACTTTCATCTTGAATTCACTGCTTCCATGTTTCTCTGGGCACTGTGGCCAGTGATCCCAGCCACGCTCCTACTGTCACTCTAGATGTTTTACCCTCCTGCCACTGGCCAGGTCACAGGTGCTTGTCAAAACCCCAGATTCAACCTCCCCAAATTTGCTTTCTCGGTCCCTATCCCCAGGTTTTTTTTAATTTGCAAGAAGAAAAAGAAGTGTCGTTGTTTCCTCAGATGACACAGGCATTAAACACCAGCTAATGTTTGGGTCGTGCCTGGTAACTGTTCGTTTATAGGTTCAGCTCTCTGATAATCTGAAAATCACTTGAAACAGGCTCTGCATAAATATAATTTTTATCCCTACCCTTAACCAGCACACTCAAAATAGGAACTAAAACCACTACATCCATGTCTCCACTCCATACTAACCCTTTCACAGAACTATCGACTCTGTTCCTACCACACTAATGAAATTTCCAGTGGCTTTTTAAGCTCTCAAATTCACTGACATCTTTCAAGTGCTGAAACTCCTTGACTCTAATAAACCCCTGACCTGGCCATTTAGCCTGCTCACATCACAGCACAGCGGACTGTGTGAACCAAGCCTAGCTCACCAGCCAAGGTGAGATAGAAGTCACGATATCAGCACCGTCACCCACGTGGATTCTGGCCTCCCAGCCAACCCAACCCCACTCAGTGACCACCCAACTATTCCCAGCCAATCAACAACACGCAGAGTCTTTGCTTTCCCAACAGAGAGCAGAGACCATTGCTCATCTTTCAGCTGATGAAACCACCTCTCTTATCCCTTGTACCAGAACTTCATAGCCTAGACTCTGCCATCTATTCAGTTCCCTGTTTGGCAGTTAAACATTGTGCCTCTGTCATCCTTAGCAACTCATCTCAAATGCACCTTCATTCAGAGTTCACAAAAGTGATAATGTCTGTATTTAACATTTGCTTCTTATGTTTCAATATCTGTCAAAATTACTGTGCATGAATCTTCACACCCCACATACTAACCTAACCAAAAGGTCCTGCAGACCCCTGACGTTGTGATGTCCCTGGAGGGAATTCATTAACAAGGTGCTCAGTGGACTTCGCCAAGTACTTGGCATTTTCCTGCCCTCAAAGTGGCCAGTCGAGAGGAGAAAAGGAGCCAACAAAGAAAAAACATGACATGCAGCAGCATAAGGGCTACAAAGCTAGATGTGCAAATTATTCTAAAAGTACAGAGGGGGAGGATGACTAACTCAGCAGGGGTAGACAGGAAGCTTCCACTTCTATTCCTAAATAGTCAGTAATCCAACTCTTTTGTTACTATTTCTTTTTCTTTCTCGATGGGCCATTATTACATTCATAATGCAATCAAACCAGAATATCTACCGGCAACCGGCCTATTATTAACATGATATTTTAAAATAGAATATATGCTTAAAGTATATTAATTTATACTCCTCTAATTCTCTTACTAAAGTTTGACCTAATCTTGTTCTCAGGAGTAAACTAGGAGGAATATTGGTCCCTGGATTTAAGTGTGCATACAGAAACTAAGACGTAAGTATCAGGAATGTGTGTGCTATGTATAGATGTGTGTATTGTTCTGGACGTTGTTATGCAATCATACACATACATATGCACCATCACTATTATTTTTGGCAGTCTAAACAATAAAACTAAAAACCCCATTTGTAACAATGTGGCATTTTCTTCCCAGTGATACCTTCCTCAGAAACTTCCTCTTTTTTAGCACATCCTTCCATCTACAAGGTTAAGGCAGATGTCATATTCCTACTATATGATGCCAACTGGACGCAACTAGACATCATGATTTAACTCAAGCCAGAGCCCTTGATACATTCTCTAAAAATCTTGATAAAGGTAATTTCCTCTTTTGGGGTCTACATAGCAGCATGCAGAGAGTGGGAACTTTTGGCACCCACATTCCACCATATAGATGGGAGGACTGTCCTGTAAAAGAGAGGGAAGTAAAGCAAAAGAAACACTTAACAAGGATGTTAAGTAGGATTCACAAATTCTTCACAGTGATTCAAGCCTCAGGTCTATCATTGACCTTCAATCTCTTTATACACTCAAGCTCTGTCTAACAAATTTCCTTTTTGCTTGAGCTTAAAAGATTTTGATATATGCTATAGAAATGTTAATAAAATTCTGTGTAACCATTTATAATAGAATAAACAGATTACTGGGAATATAGGTCACACCTTGAAGATACAGGACAAAGAAAATCAAAGTCCTTATTAGTCCCAGTAGCCAATCAAAAATATTCATGCACAGTCATTTTGGATCACAAGAAACTATAAAATTACCTTAAATCCTCAGCCACTCTTGACTCTAAACGGTGACTTTTCTGTTTAATTTCCCTGCATCTTGGACCTTACCCAGGTGTAGCAACTCCTCGTCAAATATGCTTTTTATATCTACACTATCTCAACCATGTCAATTATAACCACTTACTTTCAAGGTTTTTGAAGTAAATGAATCCCTGACTCCAGTCTTTTCTAGTCCCACATATGCTGCATGACTTTTCCAATCAGATTATCATCATTACACTTATCATGTTGACAGCTTTTAAATTTCCAAAAGCTCTTACTTTTTTACTTAACAAAACTTAGCCCGCATCAAGTTCTTCCACAATCTAGCTTTTGTTTACTTCTCAAACATACAAATCACCACTCTCTTACAGATGACATCTGAATATGCCATCAATTTAACTGTTATCCTCAGAATGAGTACTTCTAAATCAGTACCATGCTTACCATGCTTACTTTGTCTTAAAAACGTGTTCTCCCATAACGTTCCTAACAACTGCAGTAGTTTGGGAAGCTGCAAATTCTGTGACACTGTTCCCATTAAATGATGGAGGTCTACGTTCTCTCTCCTAGAATGTGGGCCAATTAGCTTTAACTAACAGCTTGATCCAAAAGTGGCATTTAAATTCTCAGATTGGGTCAGAAAGTGTAAAACTCATCATCCACCTTGCTAAAAAAGAAGAAAGACAAGGTGGTGACAACTACAATCTATATAGTAATTTCTAATGGAAAGAACAAACTGTCAATTGCCTAATATAATCACTTTCAGAGCCCAGAATCAGCATTAGCCAGGCCAACAGCAGATCACTATGCTGCAAGAAAGCAGACTACATGAAGAGACATTCATAGATATCCTAGAAGAGAACCCCACTGTGATCCCACAGGACAGCCGGCATCAAGGGCAGCTGCCATCAGATTGCCCTGGCCGTCAGTTATCCAGTCTCCTGAGCATGTCAGTACCCTGAGTGGCGGCTCTGGACATTGCAGCAGTCACATCATTCCCAGCTCTGTATACCAAAACTTTTGACTTAGAGCAACCATGAATACACAAAGTAGCTTTTCTTTCTAACTTTTGAGAGGGCTTCTTACTCATCATTGTCCACTGGAACCAAGATTGAAGCTCTTCCATGACAAAAGCCTGCAAATATGGGGCATTGGCTCTGGGAAAACAGGAAAAGCCTTGAGGGAACTTTTAGCACAAGCCTAGGGGTTTGAAGAGACCATTGGTGAAGGCTTGAAGGACAAGAGATGTTATCAACACTAAAGACAGGGCTGTTATGCACTAGAAGAAAGTATGACAACCAATTCTCTTACCTAGAGAACCAAGTAAAATAAGAAATACAACTAATAATCTGTCTTTTTAGCTAAGTATACAGTGCTTCCAGGAAGAACACTGAAAATGCCATCTGACCATGATTGTCACTGACCATGATTGTATTAAAAGGGAAGAAATAGACTTAAGAATAAACTGTCCAGTTTTCAAGCAAAAATTAAACGAAATATTAAACCACGAGGATTCTCCAGGTTTGAAATTAAAACTCTGCATCCCAGTCTCACCCATTCTCAAAGTAAAGAAGTTTCAGGAGAAAAAATTACATGATCTAAAGATGAAACCAAACACATTATGTTTTAAGACCCCAGAAAGGCTTAAAGTGACATTCCACAAGTTTTCCAGAAAGACAAAAAGACTATAAAATCGAGGGCATGCCTCACCAAATTTCTCTTTTACGTAATGAACATCTAAGACACTATTCCATAAACCCTCAGAATAGATTCACCTCAAAGCAATCTGTGGGGCACGGTTTTGTCTGATGAAATGATGTAACCTGATAGATTAAGAAGCCATTAGTTTATTTTTCACATGGGTAGATTTGCTTTGATTTAAATGACAGACTCGATACCAAATAAACATTTGCCTTTGGACCCCCACATTTTCTACCTGTAGAACCAAACTGAAATTATTTCATTGTAACATACGCCATTTCTACTCAATCTTATTTATTGCAAACACAAACCACTTTTTACTAGGAAAAGAAAGGATGGCTTCAAAGGCAAGCATGAGAATTCTAACTGAGCCGTAATTAAACAATAAGCGGGTCAGATTTCAGAATTGCACTGGGCCAAGGATTGCTATCATCTTCCCATACTCTACATTCTTTTTTTTCTTTTTTTAAGGTTTTTTTGAGACAGGGTCTCACTTTGTGAGACTGGCCCTGAGCTCAGTCTCAGACTTACATCACAGCAATCCTCCTGCCACTGCCTCCCGAGTGCTGGGATTACAGGCGTGAGCCACCACACCCGACACTGTGGTATGTGGTACTGGTTGCTGCTGGGGTGAGTCTCCACGCCCAGTATTGTATGAGGTTACCGGGGATCGAACCCGAGTCCTTGCACTTGCAAGACAGGCGCCGGGACCACTGAGCTATATCCCTGGCCCCCATACTCTACAGTCTTGAAAGCTACTGCTACAGTCACACTCCATTCTCCCACTGTCTGTTGAGGTAGGAGAAAGAAGGATTAGTAACATTTTTGTTTAGGTAATAAATCTTCTGAATAAAAGAAACCATGCCCAGGGTCCAGGGATTTAGCTCAGTGATTCCGACGCCTGTCTTGCAAGCGCAAGGGCCTGGTTTGATCCCCGGTAACCACATAACAATACTGGGCATGGAGACTCACCCCAGAAGTAACCGGTACCACATACCACAGTGCCAGGTGTGGTGGCTCACACCTGTAATACCAGCACTCGGGAGGCAGAGGCAGGAGGATTGCTGTGATGTGAGTTTGAAGCTGAGCTCAGGGCCAGCCTGAACCACAAAGCGAGACCCTGTCTCAAAAAACCTTTAAAAAAAAAAGAACCCATGCCCAAAAATCCAAACCCAAATCATCTCATTTAGGCCTAAACTTCTGGAAAGATCATAGGTTTTGAATGTCAGTTTGACGCTTTTAATAAGATAAGACTCACTGACAAGAATTGATTGCACCTGAAATGGACATAAATTACAAAGAACATATTGTTAATTTGAAAACAAGTGTACAAAGGCTTTGACATTCCTTCCATTCAAAGTTGGGGTTTATATTTTCTATTTGGTCAGGACTATCCTTAGTGACTCACTTAGAATCAATGGAATGTAGCAAAAGTAATACCTGGTGATTTCAGAAACTAAGTCAAGAAAAACCTAGAGCTTCAACTTAATTATTTTAGGACTCTTCTTTATGTGCACCAAACTACCATTTTTTAAAAGTCCAGCCATGGGACAGGTATTTAAGCTCAGTGGTTCTGGCACCTGCCTTGCAAGTACAAGGACCCAGGTTCAATCCCTGGTAACCACATACAACAGTACCAGGCATGGAGACTCACACCCACTAGCAATCAGTACCATATACCACAATGCCAGGCATGGTGGTTCACTCCTGTAATCCCAGCATTCAGGAGGCAGAGGCAGGAGGATTGCTGTGAGTTCAAGGCTGAGTTCAGAACCAGCCTGAACTACAAAGCAAGACCCTGTCTCCAAAAAAAAAAATCCACCCATTCTGAGTCTACTGTTCTTTGAGCAAGCCCAGCCTGCCCACATGAAGAAGCCATACATAGGTGCTACGGCCATGTCCAAGACATCCCAGGAGACTAAGTATAACTATCAGTAAACAGTTCCAAATAATCCCAGCAACAAGGATTGGCTGTCAGGTCACAGCCAAACACATCTCCCTGACCAAAGCCTAGACATCACCAAGGAGTGACTCCCGCATGCCCTTCAAATTCCTGACCCACAGAAACTTTGAGCGTGACAAAGGATTGTTCTGTGCTACTCAATTTTGAAGTAGTTTGTTATGGCACTATAGGAACTAGAACAATATTTAAAAGGAAGAATTCATACTTTATAAACTTTCAGGAAAAAAAAGTCAAAAATGGAGAAGTTACTAACCAAGTAACAGAGCCAAAAATTCTAAAACAAACCTGTTGATTCTGAAACCCAGGTTTCTGATCAGACTGGTATACTACTGTCCATGGAGCTGTCCTTACCTCTCTATTCTTCTTATTTTCATATTCACATTTCCCTACCAAGGATTATATGCATGTTATCTGCTTCTCTTAAGACCAAATCATCACTTAGGGTCTTATTAGCTCCCTGAAGCACATCCCTAGACTCTGACCCTCAGCCTCTTCTCCCTTCTTCTAAATAGCCTTGAGCTTATTTGTTACAACTCCTATTTGACAGTTAATGAGTTCTAGTGCCACTAGCTCACAACTGGCAAATCATTGCTTTTCCTGTGCATATTCCTTGGCAGTCCTTCTGAATTATGCTTGTAGACCTGACCTGAAATTGCACATATCTACAGAACGGAAGTGGGTAAATACCCAGTGGAGTGGACTAGGTCTGAAGGAGCAAAAGTGGTCCAGACTGAACCACATCACAAAGCAAGTGCGCTGTGTAGAGGAGGAGATCACTACCCAGCTCCAGTGTCCTGACATTCTTCACTGCGTGTCACCCCCGGACCTATGGTCCTTCACGTGCTTATTGCTTCTCTCTCCTCATTAGAACACAAGCTACACTAGAGCAAACACTTCTGTTTCACCTGTGGCTAAGTCACCAGAGCCAAGAACAGTGCCTGTTTTTCAAGCAATGAATATGTGGGAAAAAAAAGATGAATGAAAAAATATCACCAAGTGAAAATATGGATCTAGTGCCACAGTGCCTTTGATTTTTTTCAGAAAATAAATAATTTTATTTTCAAGCTCTCAATTTTAAGTGTTGACAATTAATTAGAAAAATGTTAAGCTATTTCAGGGATGGGTAAACAAAACACATCTAAAGATGTGGATTTGACATGAAAGTGATGTTTGTAGTCTGTACTAGGGGGAATCTCAGACTTTTTATCTTTCTAATTATGTAGAATAGTGCTTTGCAAAGTGTAGGCAGTTTGATAAACAAATAATGATAGAGATGATGCCTCAAGTAGTCACACTAAATGTGCTGCTATGATGTGGTTGTGTATTATTAATATGTTACTCAAGTTCTTTTCTCCTCACTCAAAGAAATGACTTCAGTTTAAGACTCGAAATGATCAGCTGGGCTTCACCAGACAGTCCCATATCTGAGATGCTAAGGCTAAACATCCTCTCCTTACAGCTGCTAAGGGTTGAGAAATGTCATTCCCTGGTGCTCCCAGTAATAAATAGGAAAGGCACTGAAGAGAAAGTAGATTGAATTTTGAGTGAGTGAGAGAAGTTTCAAACTATTTTGCCACAGTTGATAAGCAAGAGTTCCCAGTGGCAATTTTGTTTTCCTATTTACTGTTTCAGTATATCCAAGTTATGCAATCTAAAAATTTATTTCCGTTGACCTTTTAATGCACTCTGCTAATATGTTTTATCTTTTCTACATAAAAATTATTAGGCAAGAATTTTAAAATGTTTCCTAATTACTTAGAAATTTGCAACTCCAATAAAAAGTCCTATTGAAATAATTAGCGTGTCTGGCTTTTAAAGGAGGTCACTTGGCAACAAGCGTAATTGTGTATGGCTAAAAACATTTTCAGGATTCTTTAAAGAAAATACACTAAGAAAAAGCATTTCAGGGCTAGGGATTTAGCTCAGTGGTTCCAGCACATGCCTTGTAAGCACTAGGTCCCAGGTTCATCCCCAATAAACACATACAACAATGCTGGGCATGATGGTGCATGTCTGTAATCCCTGCACTCTGGAGACATAGGCAGGATGATTTCTGTGAGTTTCAGGCTCACCTGGGCTACATAGTGAGGTCAGGGCCAGCCTGAACTACAAAGTGAGACCCTGTCTCAAAGAAAACGCATTTCCAGTGTACCATATGGTAGCTGATCCACAGCAAGTCAGACACCAACTTTAATAGATACAAAAGGAAATCAGATGTCTTCTTGTCCCTTTTCTGTGTAGGGTCTAGTAAGTACATCTTTGAAATGTTCAAGAAGACACCAACAAAAATCAAAGAAATTCAACATTTGAAAGCATGATAAGCCTCCAAAAGTAAAATGCCTGCTGGCCCTATTTGGTGAGAATTTAGGTGATTATTTTAATGATTATACAAATGAAACAACTCTATATAGTTCTTCAATAATACTAGTAATTTTGTATGCACATAAAGTACTCTTAAGCACGTTCCACAGTGATGTAAACAAAAAGTAATAGAAATATATCTTTAACCAAAACTGTTTTTCAAAATTGACGTTACAAGGGAGGAAAGAACTTCCCTCATTCTTAAAATACAAATTTGTATTCACCTGTTATGTTCAAGTAACTCTGAAGTAGAAGCTGAATTCTGAAATACTACTGCTGTGAAGCACAGAGTTCCTCCCGCCAGGAGGGCATGCCGACTGGATTGGGGGTTGAACCACTGGGGGTGAATTTTGACCCTTCCACTTTCTTACTTTCTCACCTTGAGCAAGTTCTTTAATCTCCTTAAACTTTAATTTACTCATTCGGAAAAAAGAAAGAATCATAATACTTTGCTCAGTTAATATGAAAAGTAGAATGAATACACACTTTTTGTATAAACTGTTGAAATGAAGCAAATGTTAACTCAGCATGGCCTGGCTTTGCCCAATACAAAGCAACAGCATTTGTAAAGTGCTCAGAACACAGCAGTGTCACCAGTGACAGTGATCATAGAGAATCCAAGCAATCCTGATTATAAATGTCATACAGACAACACTCCCTGTACTTCACTCTAAGAAAATAAAATGAAATTACAAATAAGTTGTACAATTACATGAAGAAAGTCCAATCACTTATTTTAAATGTTAAAGTACATGGCATATACTATAGATGGATATATATACATATATATACACATATATATACACACACATATATATACATTCATATACGTGTATGTATACATATATGTATGTATATGTGTATATATATACACATATATGTGTGTGTGTATATATATATATATATATATATACAGAAAGATAGATAGATGATAGATAGATAGATAGATAGGCAGATAAAAATTCAGGGCAATCATTATCTCCAAGGAGAGAGGTAAAACAATGAAATCAGATAGGACTACAGACAGAGCTCCAACTCCATTCCATATATTTTACTTTTAAATAACTGAATTAAAATAAAGATGATAATATTGTTAGATTCTATGTGTATCTGCCCATAGGTGTAGGGAGTGTATTATCTGCCACATGTTCAGTACATCTGAACTATTTCGCATAGAAAGCAGCAACTTTCCCAACCATACAAACAGAAACAGGAAGTTAGTTTCCCAGAAGAGACAAAGGCTGTTCTGGAGATACCCAGGAAAGGGGTAGAATCCAGAAGGAACAGGGATAATATGAATGAAAGATAAAGGAGGCTACAGGAATAAAAGGGATGGGTATATAACAAGTTCCTCTCTGATGCTTTGAAATCAGGAGGGTACTTTTCACCCAATAATTAAAGAAAGAAAGAAACTGTATGAAACGTGAGGGGGGTTACAGATGATCTTTGTTAACCAAGTTAGTAAGTGCACCTTAACCATAAACATTGTTAGACTGAAAATACTTACTACAACCCCACTCCTGGTGATAGTTTCTCTGTATGTGAAGTTGCAAATCGCCCAGGCTAAATAATACGTAGACATGAGAGGGGTCTGCGAAAAGTGGTCCGTTACCCATCCATCTTCCTCAAACACAGAAGTCTCCACTGGCATGTTGGATAGAGATAAATAGGTTGCTTGATGCTTGATGCTGATTTTGAAAGTGGCCTTATAGATTGGCTCATCAAAACACGGAAATGCCTTCCTGGCATGTGTAGGTGAAAACTGAGTCACACTGAGGAATCTGGGAAAAAAAGAAAAATGACATTCTAATCACATGTATGGTCACATTATACAATTTTGCTGAAAATACATTTTGCCAATGTACTTGGAAAACACTTTTTCTAAATAAAGTTTAAGTACAAAATTAGCACAAAACTGTTATTCAAATATTATGTATTTCTCCAGTGACAAAAGTTCTTTGGAGAACTTTCTATCTCCAAGTAAATTCTCTAAACCTAGAGTGGGCTTGTTAGATGAAACATTACACTCTACAGAAAAACAAGTTACCGGCATCACGTTGACAAACACTGGAAAATAATGACTCTCCTTTTTTAGTGTTTCACTTTCCTCTCTGACCCTGGGACATGCACCATGCAAAGATAATGCAACTGAAAGCCAAGTGCTGTCCTCAGAGGCAGAACATAGATGTCCACTGAGAAACACTGGTACCCTCAAACTTCACCATGACATGGGCTGAGTTTTTACAAACAAGGACTTGGAAACCTGTTAAACCTTTGTGTGAATTGGGCCTTCGTGACTGTCTTAGCCCTATCAGGCTGGACAATTTCTAAAGTGTTTTAGATTATAGTTGCTCACTGCTTTAAAAGAAAACAACTGAATCTAACTCCAGGAGTATTGCAAGTGTAGAGAGGAAGTAAAAAGAGGTGAAACACCTGGCTCTGTGAATAGCATGCCATGGGAAGTCAGTAAACATCAGTTACTGATTCACCCTCTCATCCCTCTTCCGGAGCACGGTGACATACACTGACACTGGACAATCGGGAGCTCATGGATGTGCACAGTAGAACCTCCTTTGTAGCCTCATTTTCTGTACCCATGGTACCCATCAGTACCCACGGCCAACACAGTCCAAAGCATTACTACAACACAGTATCAGGAATGAAGATATTTTGAGAGACAGTACATTCATATTATTTTTACTAGAGTATATTGTTATAAGGATTCTACTATTAATAATTATTATTGTTACTTTCTTACTTCACCTAATTTACAAATTGAGCTTTATCATAAGTATGCACCTACAGGGAAAACATAGCATATATAAGTTTAGGACTGTCCATGCTCTTAGGCATACATCAATATGCATTATATTTACACCTCATATTAATATATATCAATAAAACTATGTATCTCTATAATACACTGGTGTATCTATATGTATAATATATAAAAATAATGCATTCAACTTCCAGATCACAATTTATGTCATAAAAATTCTAAATTTAATCATCTTGTACATTCTCTTATAATGTTATGGGCACAAATGAGGCCATTTAAACCATGTACTTAAGAAGGATGCTCTTCTAAAAAGAATTCATGGCAAAGATTAAACTTTTTAGGTAATATGAGTTATAAAAATCAGTATCAGACCCTTCAGTAAAACACTGAGTTTGAAAGCAACTTCTTTAAAAGATCCTTTCCTCTATAAGTAGTTCATTTGCACTGTATATCCATCCACCAAGGTAGATATAATTAACATAATATAATGCAGTTGGTAGGTGAATTTGAACTTGACCTCCAAATTATTCCCAGCACAGGACTTCAGGCATCTGCCACCAGTAACCCACATTGACACGTATGTTGGATTCTGTTGGCTAATCCTGGGTCAAACCATTAAGTGTAATATTCACACCATATTTCAATTATTAAGTTAGAAATTTTCAACTAAGGTCTACTTTCAAAAGCTTAGTTTTGAAATACAGGGGGAAAAAGTCATTTTTAAAGACTGCTTACTTATCTCATTGAGATAGATCTTGGGTTATCTTAAGAACAGCACTGAGCTGCCACATACCGGGCTGAGTAAGTAACTTAACTACTGGGGCTTGTTTGTTCATTAGTAGAAAGAAAATAATGCTTTCTAGACCTTCCTTACAAATTGTCAAAGTGACAAAATGAGGTAGTGTATCAGAGAGAAGTCTAACATAAATCTGCGTGCAAATATAAGGGCAAAGATGGAAGCAATATTGGAAACAAACTGTCCTACTCTTGCAAATTTTCTAAATGAAAAGTAGATCCAGTAAGATTAGGTGCTTTTGCCTGAAGACAGGCAATTAGTAGAAAGCTGGATCAAGAACTCACATGTTTTATGTCTAATTGAAAGCTAATTATACTTCAAAAAGCAGGGGCCAAAGGAAGGGCAGGAGAATGGGAAAAATACACATAAGGATACATTGTGAACGGTTACAAATTCTCAGTGATGACTGTGAGCATAACTTATACTTAAAATGGACCAATAAACTCAATTTTTAAAAAGCAATAAAATTCATTTTAGGCACAACTTACACTATTTAACTGTATATAACAAAGAATCTTCTATCTGAATTCTCAAGACTAACAGTTATATGTTTTTATAATTTATTTTCTAGTGATAGTTTTGGCTTATGAAATGCCAGTACCTTTTAGTTATAATGCATCTGTTTGCAATTTCATCTTTCTGAACTTTATCTTATATAATGCTCATGAATCTTATCTTTCAGTTTGTTAATTAGAACATCTACTGAGCACAGTATTTCTCTCTTGAGGCTATTTAATAGACACCCACATCATCATCATCACCCACCCATATTCAGGAAAGTATTGCCTTTTAACATTCAAGTGTCTTAGAACTCCAACTCCAATCACTGAGTAAAGAGATGTTACCTGCTAAATGTGAGAGCTTTACTACCTTCAGTCTTTGTAGGATATATATCTCTCTATAGACATCCGTATTTATCCTTCAGATCTTGGCAATCTAATGTGTGTGTGTGCTTGTATACATGCGCACATAAAAGGACAACCAATCATAGTATTCTAGCAGAGGAGGGATGTCCCACAAGAGTTCAACAGAAAGGTTATAATTAGAATACATTAGTCTTCACACACACACAAAAAAAAAATCAAAGAATCCTCCAGATTAAGTAATGAATAGTTAGGAGTTTATTGGATATAGATCTAAATACCACTGAGCTAATGAGAAATTTAATAAACCAAATATTTATACAGAAGAAACACATCACTCAAGCTCTTTTCTTCTTATATGGTAGGTAAATATATTAGGGAAAGCAGCCATTGAAATTACTGATTCTTAGCATCAAAGGAACTGCCAAGATCATCTGGAGACTTTTTCTGCAATTAATATTCTTAATGAAGTCATACATGTAGTACATGTAGTATATATCCTATCCATGCACAGCAGGCTGCCATATATTCTGATAATGTCTAAATGAGGAAGCACCAATTTCATAGTCTGGCACCTGTGAACGATTGCAACTGAATTTCAAATCAGTATTTTAAAAATCTAAAGGAGCCCCTTCGTAAAGAGAAGCAGTCAGTCCAGAGTACATTTAAAGATCTTATAACTGGACAAAAACTAGAACTAAAATGTTTCCCACACTTTATGAGGTTCTTTTAAAAATGTTAAGTTTCCTTACCACTGACTGGATGTGTACTGTGAATTCTCTAAGGCATCGGTTTCTCTAACTTTTCATTTCTAAGTGTTCAATAGCGGGGAGAAATATATGCTTCCTTTTAACAAAGAGTTTATACTCCAATAAGATAAAATAAATATATATCTTCATAGATATTATACTAACGCCATGACAAAGAAGGGAAATGTAGGAACAGCCTTCTCCTCAGGCAGAATTCTCAGGTGTCACAGCACAGATACCATGGGCTGGAAAGTCTTTCCCTCGGGAGGCTTGTCCTGTGCAGTGCAGCATATCTAGCAGTATTCTTGGCCTCCTGCATTAATGCAGAAACAACCCCTCTCTGGCTGAGAGGACTAAAACTATCTTGGGGCGTGATGAATGACCCCTGCAGGACAGATGCCAACACAAAGAACTACCAGCCCAGGGAAGTCAAAGAAGGAAGCAGAAAGACTGATCATGAAATCTGGGTAGAAATTCAAAGGTCAAAAGTGAGTGAAAAAGAATGAAAGAATGGCCCACAGGCAACACAGGAAAAAAATCTTTCAGAACTTCAGCATGCATATTAAGTCAGTGTCGTTTCTACACTCTTGCACATTTGGGTTCTATCACATCTTGGTGACAGCTCTCTCACACTGATCCTCTCCTTTCCATCAAAGAGAGCCACCTTTCAGGCCAGTACCCTCAACAGGCAATATGGCCTGTAGGCTTCAAAAATAGTCTCATCTTTACTATATATTGTATGGCTGCCGTGAATGGTGCAAATGAGCTCTCTCTTCTGTCTATGGCCCTACCACCCTGAATGCACCTGATCTCATCTGAGCTATTTCTTCTGCTTACTTTCACTAAAAATCTCAGAAACTCAAGCTGGGCCTGGAAAACATTGGGCAGGCTGAGACAGGAGGAACATAGTGAGTTCAAGGCCAGTGTAAGGTACAGAGTGAGTTCAACACCAGCATAAACTATACAAGGAGACCATGTCTCAAAGAAATAAACAACAACAACAACAACAACAACAAAAATTAGAGGTCTCAAGAAAATACATTTAGAAAAGGAAAAGTTGATTTGGTGTTTGAATGGATTTGAAGTGAGTTTGGGTAGTGGCAGCACAGTAGATATAAATTAAAACTTTAAAAATCTGAATGGATTATATATGTGAAATACATAAACATACATAATAAAAAGGAAACCAGAAGGAAATGCAGACAAATATTTTGCCTATTTCCCTCCTGCTTTCTGAAACAAAATCATTTGTATCTTTTAATGAATCACTCTATTATCATAAAAAATTCTACTTTCAAAAGTGACATTCTGAAAGTGTCACTCTAAGAATATCATCTTAGCATAACTAGATAAATGTGAATAATATACATGTATTTTAATTTTCTTCCATCTCAACTAAATTACTTGATTTTCTTAACAAGTTGTCTATTTGACATTTTGGTTGAGTTAAGAAGGCGGACTTGAAGCTCCACGTTGCCTCTGAAGGATGCACAGAATTGATTTCTTCTTGTTCCTGCGGAAGTTCACTAGGCAAAGCATCTCGTGTCAAGTCATTATGACAACATTCAGTAGGAGCGATGCATTAACGTTGGCTGATATTGCCAGCAAATTACAGTATGTGATACAAAACAATTTCTGTGCTCTTATTTTCAGTTTGCCTTTTCAAAAAGGTAAAATACGCAGAGGAAATACACATTTGCATAACACTTAGTATTCAAATTGATCCATGATTTTCATAGTGGAACCCACCAAAAATAAGAGACTCATAAACAGCATGAAATATTTTAAAGGTTTCCATTCTGGCCACATCTATGCACACTAAATGAACAACATAGCAAAAATGATCTTTGAACATCTATGGCAACTGCAATCTACCTAGGGGGACAACAGTTTAAGATTGATCATAAAAACTCTCAAGACCTAAAGAAAAGTTTTGAGGAAATAGTTTAGTCAGGGGAGTTACACAAGTCCCACTTAAGTGAATCAAGTTATAAGTTCATGAAAGTTGAACACATTCTATGTAAAATGAACTAAGACACAAGGTCATGGATGTTACACATGACTCATTTAAAGTTAAAGCTGTTAATCAAAATGCAAATTGTTACTCTATGACTAAACACTTTAAGCCAAAATGGGTCGTTCTTTAGACTGTGTTTTTATGTACTTCAATGAGTCATTAAACCTCTGCCATTTCAGAAGAGCAGTACTCCTGCTGAATATTCAATGCTATAAGCAAGTGTGTAGTCTATTTTTAAATAACCATTCTAGTAAACTAAAAACATAATGCAATAATGCCAGCAATATGTATGTAGGAAGTGGTGTATATGTGAATAATCGTGTTATAAAAACAGAGCATAATGTTCATAATTGTTTTCCCATTTGTGTAGTACTAAACACTCTTATCAAAAATGAGTAAAAAGTCCCGGATCACCATTGATGAAGAGTATTCTAAAGCTTTGAAATTACTTTCCCAGATCATAATATTAGATTTTCATAAGAATAAATAAAGTTAATGTCTGGGATTCATTTGTTGTATATTGGAAAGAGGCAAAGCATTCTGTGAGGATGATAAAGTACGGCTACTGTCAGAACTCGCGTAATGCCTTGGAAGCAATATAATAAGTGATTTTCTCTGCCTTGGTGCTGAGTTTTTCCACCTGCTCTACTGGTACTGTCATGGCCCTCAGTCACTGGTCCTCGCCATTCTCACTTCTGGGTGACCAGAGTTTTTGTTTCCCTCGGTCTTCCTGCCCCCTCCATCCTCTCCCTCTCACAAGCTGTAATCCGAGGTTGGAATTTCTTGAGCCATGAAGCGCTCCTGGCCTTCTTTTCCCTCTCTGTAGTCAGGGGCTGTGCTTGCTTCCTCTGCCCCTCTAACTTCTGCTCAGAGGAGAGAACAAATGGCAGCCAGAAAGATCAACAGAGTGACCCTTTTTTACTTTTCTGCCAGCAGGAGACATCCCCCAGGCCAAAACAATGATCCTACATAACCTTGGACCAACCCAAACAGCAGAGCTCCATCCATAGAAATAAACAACAATACTCAACACGGAAAAGTGCTCGCCAGCATCAGACATGTTCTCGGGGCTTTGTTATTAGTGTGATTCTCCCAACTCTGAAATAACTATTCTCCCCATTTTCCAGATGAAGACATCAGACACAGAAGAGATAGGAAATCGGCCAAGTTTGAAAAGCAATTAAGCAGCGAAGTCTAGAATCAAGTGGTCTAACTGCCGAGCCCCTGCATAAGAGGAGAAGACTGAATGTATCCAACACACACACACACACACACACACACACACACACACACTCTTCTAATTCGGAAAACAACAAAAAGTGTGCTGAACTTCTTCTTTTAAAACAGTAATATAAAGCTAAAAAGTAATTCATGGTGGTAATTTTAAAACTTTGTCCATCTTCTGACTTTTTTCAGTCAGGCAATCATGGGAAAAGATCAAATATTCAAATTAAAATTTCATGCTACAAGACAGCACAGGTGTGTATAGGGCTCCGGCCATACCACCCCTTCACATGTGGTACCACAGGTCCTTGAAGACCTGGCCCAGCTGTGCACTGGAGGCCTGAGGCGAGGACATGGGTGTGGGTAGGAAGCCGGGCCTGCACCCATCAGCCCCAGGCAATAAGAAAGTCTGACTCTACCCTCATCTCCCACCACCACCATCAGGAAAATGGAAAGATCAAGGAGTATTTTTCACTTTTGAATTGTCCTCAATTCTTCCTAGTGAAGTTCTTTCTCTGAGAGACAGCATCCACTGTAGGAGTACATTGGCATTTTAGAAAAATCTTGAAAAACTTTGGGGGAACCTGGCAACTAGATCTGGAAGGATGTAAAGAATATGCAGATAATTTTTTTAATGACAGTGATGGCGAGGCTGGTGGTAGTGGCAGCAGTGATGATGACAATGATGATCACTGATAGAGGTGGGAGAGTGAGCTTAGAAGTAAATGCAGGAAGTCCTCCCTACCAAACTGGGAAGTGTTAATGTTTTGATGGTGAATTATATTTTGCTCAGTTTTTATACATACTTCAACGTCAGACTTAAAAATAAGCCCTAGTCTTGCAATCACAGTAACAAAATTTCACTGTCTTAAAGAAACTCAAACCAGTATACACTGCAGTGTTGTCTCAAGCCTCTCCACATGCACAGCAGCAAAAAACAGATGAGGGAAATAAATGATTTTTAAAACCAAACACATATTGGGAAAGCCAGTGGTAGGTCCATCTTTGTTCAAAAGAGATCCAGTGCAGACAGGCTCTGTTTGAAGTTGCATCACATAAATACAAACACCTCTAATTTAACTCTTTCAAAGCAACTGTATCCTATACTTCCAAAGGAGTCAAATCAGTAACACCAACAAGACAGAGCAAGATAAGCACCAGTGGTGTGAATCTGCGTCCCTGGATGAGTCATTTCTAAGTGAGCAGAGCTTTTTTTTTTTTTTTTGACTACATACCCAGGTATTTTTTAGGTTTGTTTTACGGCTGGCATTTTGAATTGTGGCCAAAACCAAATACTGGACACAGTATATAGTTATGTGTGTCTGACAAAAAAAAAACAATAAGCTAAATCCACCTAGAATCATATAAAAATGTTTGTGGAGAATTAAATGGTACTCATGATTTTTCAGTTCACAACCTTCTATAGAGGAATGAAAAGCCATGTGCTCCCCCATCTTTATGTACAACTAACTGCTCACAAGAAAAATGGGGCTATTGTGGGCATAAAAGCAATGTGGTAGCTTTTTGCTTTTATTAAATATCGCAGTTATTAATTCATTCCTGAAAAATTGCCAAGCACCAAAGCATGTACACTAATGCCAAAAAAAAGAGCAAATGCTACTTAGAAAGAGTCCTCCAAGATTTCTGCAAGATTTTGCCAAACAGTAGTCCCAATTCTCTTTGAAAACCAAAATTATTATTTTTCCATTCTACTCAGAGATCAGTTTCTCTCTCTCTAAACAACCACCTATAGATAGAAAAGGAATTTCTATTTTTATTGCATCTCCTGTCACTTTAGCATGTTACAAACCCAGGCAAAGTTTGTCAAAGAAAGACAGTCTCCTTGTTGAAAGTGAATAAACTCTTCATTTCCTTTGGGTAAATTTCCTCTTTCAATCCGACCATCTGGATCTAAATTAAGGTACCCTACTTTGAACATGGGTATGCTCACCATCTGGCTACCCAAAAGCAGCAATTACTTCAGGTAAATGAACATTTTGCCTAATTCTAAGCAAGCACATTCCCCTCTAAGAGACTATGACATAAATACACATCCCTTTTATCTGCCTGCTGTACACCTATGGGAAGAAAAAGTAAGAGTATGTGTTCTACCTAGTGGAGATAACTCACTGCTTGTGTGCAAACATTTAGTTTTAAGTGAGTTTATTTATTTTCAAAACTCAGCAAGTGGGCAAATTTTGAGTAACTAAGACCAAAAGACTTGCCGATGGATTGGGAGTCTTTGGCTAGAGTGAAGAGCTTGTTCTCCACCCTTTAGCCACCACCTTACGGGAACTGGGAAAAGCAACTCTTCCCTCTAATCTCAGGTAAGGCCTGGAGCCACCCAGGGCCAAAGACACACAGCACAGAGCAGAAACTAATTTTCCTGTTCTCACCAAAATTCTTTGTCTCTGATCTCCGAGGAGACCATGAGTCAGACTGATAGAATATTAATTAGTTACTCTTTCCACAGAGACTAAATAGACTAAGCTATACACTTAAAGTGTACTACACTTTAAGTATTTCAAATTGCTTCATATAACTCCCTTTGGCAGAATAAAGATTTATTTTCATTACAGAAATTACCCTTTAATTAAAATGGCAAAATGATAACTAAGTAAAGATCACGATATTTAATCATTAATCAGAAGAAAATTCAGAGTTTACATTTATGTCCTTGTTTTTTTTAGTCTATGCCCTTTTTTGGCATCTCGGTCCCTTCAAGTAGGCTTAAAAATGCCAATTGGTTATGTATTTGGGGGACAAAATCATCATCAATAAAGGTCCAGTTTTTGCTGAATTCTTGATATTGGCTTATTTAAAAATGCTTCGAGGAGCCATAGTAACAAAAGTTTAATATACAGATTGTTAGCAAAATTGTGAAATTGCTTATTAGATTTATTTTTGCTTTATCAGCTCTGGAAAAAACAGAAAAGAAATGATCAGATTAACTCTGTTACTAAAGGAGGAGTGGCTTTCTTTATGATGCTACTTAGAAATGAAATCATGCTGAATCTCAGAACAGTGAATCCCACATTTCTATTGAGATCAGAGGTTAGCCACACATGCACAGGGTTACGCTTCCATCCAAATTATTTACACCTTTGGGGAAAACCGAAAAAGAGTCTGAACACAAATATGCACTAGGGGCACAAGAAATCAGCTCTGGGTCAAATAGAAACATCTGGTCTTTTTAAGACTTCCATTCATTTGAAGGCACTGACCAAAACCAACATAGTCCTGCCAAAAACAATTTGGCAATGGCATGGCTAACAGGGCTTTGAAGAGTATTTATTTCACCAGCAAGATTAATCAGTAATGATTTACAACTCCTACTATTGACTTTTGACATGACAACCTTGTTTCTAACACCTAGCATGCAAATTTGGCTATGTCTGCATATTTGAGACAATTGTGGGCTTAAAAAACTAAATTTGCATTCTTTAGATCATGTTGGAGGAACTGGTAAAAGGGAAGCTTAAATATCCATATCTGATCTTACAACTTAGAAAGTCAGTAATTTATATATTCACTTACAGAAGGTTTCAACTTTCATGCAACTACTAAAGCACTGAAGATTTTATTTACATAAGGTTACTTCATAACACACTATAAATAAAAAAACTTTTGCGTACTCCCTGAACACACTGAAATTTTCCGGGCCTCTTAGACACGGTAACTTCTTCAGAGCTTTTCCAAATACCATTATCCCTGTTCCCAGATGGAGCAAAGCCAAGTTCAAGTCCCAGCTCTCTGAAGACAAGCCTGTTCAACCTCGGGCACCCAGAGCTGCCCAGAGCGCTGGTTTTCTGTATGTGAGAATCATGTGAGGAAAAAACAGGTTCCGCTTCATTAATTACTAATCGCTAGTCTGCCCCCCCACCCCACATAAGAGTTCGTGATTTCATTTTAAGGCCACTTTGGTTGTTCATCTGCTCGCCAGTCATTTAATTACCGAGTTATTTTAAACGCAGTGGGTTAAAGCAAAGAGCAAGAATCACTGTTTCATACACCCCACAATGTATTTAAGGGCGCACTACTCCCACACGGCCCTTAGGGGCACCTGTCACTCACAGTGGACCCTGCACCTTCCCGGGATGGCGCCGAGTGCTTTCCAGTGTGTCCCCTCTTGAATATCTGCATCAGCCCCCTAAGAACAGTGTGGTCAGCATTCCCAAGTTAGATCAGAAGCATGGGCTCAGATGCCCAACTGCCTTCTCGGCCAGTCCCTTTGCGATCTAGGTCAAGTTATGTGACGTTTCTGTCTTGTTTTCCTACCTGTCACACGGGGGTGCTGATAACTGCCTCACCCATAAAATCCTAACAGGATGGAGTTCCTTAACATGGGTGAGAAGCACATGAGGTCGGCACTGGCAGAACCGGCCACTTAAACTACTCGTTTTCCTCAAAACCTTCACCACAGCCAGAGAAATAGAAGATTTGAACTCAGTTCCACTGGTTCCAAAGTCTCAGCTCTAAGCAAGCAGTGCAAAGTGCCACAGCCTCTCAAACTAAAAGACAAGCTTCTGCCCGAGTCCAGACCGAAACATAAACAGACCTTATCCAGACACTGAGACCCCCCACTAGCCTTTCCTTCCCCTCACCGCGGGGGTCACTCTGGGGCACAAGAACCTGGAGTCACTCCGCCTGAGAGGAGCGCTCTTGGGTTGCGGGGTCCCTTCTAGGTGCCTCTGACGGGCCGGGTCCCCCATGCTTCCCTCAGCCTCCTCCTGGATGCCGCTCTTTTTGCTCCAAATCGCAACATGTACTTTGGGACAGTTCATGCAGCGAAAGCTGTCCTCTGTCCTATAGGGAACTACCAATAGGGACGGTGGGCAGGTGGAGCAGAGTTGCGTCTCCTCTGAAAACTGAGCTCCTCGGTAGCCCAGACCTTTGTCACTGAGCAACTTTCCCAGGACAGTACTCAAAAGTCTTAAGTGTCACTGTGGAGTAGCTCAGGTTAGCGGCTCCCCTTTCAGAAAAAACCGCCGCGCGCTCTGCCCGCCGCTGAGTGACCGGCCGCAGGGGCAGGACCCGGCGGAGGAGAGGAGGGCGGCACCGATCAACGGACGCCGGACTGTGGAGGTGGCCACAGGGAAAGGTCGGGCACCCGGGAGGAGCTCTGGACGGCGTCCCGCCCCGCCGGGCTTCCCTCCCCCGCCCGGCCCCGGCCCGTCCCCGTCCCCTGTCCCCCGTCCCAGGGCCAGCCTCCCCGTACCTTCTCTCCCCGTGGAGCACGTAGGAGCTGCGGAAGAAGCCCAGGAGCTCATTCTCTATGAGGGCGCTGTAGACGATCTTCACGTTGTAATTGCGCTGCGCGTCCAGGGTCCTGTTGAGCACGACCACCAGGACCTGCGTCTGCGGGTAGAGGAAGAAGCCGGCCACGGGCACGGCGCCGGCCGCGCGGTCCTCCGCCACCTGCACCTTCTCCACCGCCACGCGGGACGCGTGCAGCACGACGTAGCGGGTGGCGTTGCGGCACGCGACCTCCACGTTGACCTCCCCCGAGAAGGTGAAGTTCTCCATGAAGGCGGTGAGCATCAGGTTGTAGTGCAGCGGCTTGAGGTGGCCCGGGAGGCGCAGCTGCGTCCAGGGCGGCCGCTCCCGCTCCCGCTCCTCTTCCGACGGCGGCCGGGCGGACGGGGTCTCCGGGGTGCCCGTCTCGGCGGCATCGGGCTGCGAGGGGTCCCCGCCCGCGCGGTGGTCGCGCCGCGCCGAGCCCGGGACGCTCGAGTTGCCGCCGCTCTCGGGGAAGCCGGCGGGGACCCCGTCGGCGCCCGGCGGGCCGCACTCGTCGAAGCGCAGGCTGAGCAGCACAGCGAGCATGGTGACGGCGAGCAGCGCCACGATGGACACGGCGAAGGCCAGCACGAGCCGCCGGTGCACCGCGATGTGGCGCTCGGTGGTCCGGGGCCGCGCGCCCGCCGCGTCCGCCCACGGGCCCGGGAGCCCCCTGGCGCCAGCCCCGCGCGCCGCGTCGTCCTCGCCCATGGCGGCCGCGGACCGAGAGCCGCTCTGGCCGGCCCCCGCCTCCGCCGCCTTCTTCTTCTTCCTCTTCTTTTTCTTGCTCTTCTTCTCCTTCTCCTCGCCGCGCTCCCCCCGCGCGCCGTCCGGAGCCATCACGGCGCCCCCGCCCCCGCCCCCGCCCCCTTCGGCGCCCCCCGCGGGCGGGCCCGGGCCGCGGCCGGCGCAGTCATGGGCTCCGCTCAGCACCGGGACCGGCCCCGGCCGCGCGCCATCCGGCCGAGCGGCTCCGGCTCCGGCGGCCGCGGCCGGCGCGCGGGGCTCCGAGACGCGCCCAACTTGGAGCGCGTCCTGCCCGCGCCGCCCCCGCCCTGCCTCGGCCGCGCTTCTCCCGCCGCGCCGCGCTTGCCCGGAGTCTCCGCCGGCGAGGGCCGGGGCTGCGGGGCTGCGGGGCTGCGGGGCACGGAGGGACTGGGGCTTCCGCTCGCTCCCCGGCCGCGCCGCGCGGGGCTCCGGGCGGGATGTGCTCGCCGCGGCGCCCGAGCCGAGCTGAGCCGCACACCGCGGGCTGGAGGAGAGCGGAGCGGGTGGCCGGGTGACGGAGGGAGACCGGAGCGGGCCGCCCGAGGACGTTGGGGCCGCCGAGCCGCGCCGGGGAAGGTCCTGGAGGAACCGGCGCCTCCGCCCTGAACACTTTGAGCGGCGGGGCGCGGGCGGCGGGAGGCGCAGCCCGGACGGCGCCGGCCGCGGCCAGACGCTGCTCTGCGCTCCGGAGACGCAAGTACGGACCAAGTGTCCGGCGGGCCGCGCACTTCAGGGAGCTGCAGGTTCGCGCCACGTCCCCGGGGAGAGCGCCCTGGCGCGCGTGCGAGGGCGCGTGTGCATGTGTGTGCGCGTGTGTGCGTGTGTGCGCGTGTGTGTGTGTACACGGGCTCCGGGTCCGGATTGGGAAAGCCACTGCCGCTGCAGAGGGACTGAAACTCCCGGAGAAAGGCGAGGAGACGCGGAGGCTGGAAGGCGGGAGGGGGAGTGGCTGCGCGCCGCGGAGGGGAGGCCGCGAGCCCAGAGCTCCCGCCCGGTCACACCCGCCACCCGCCCCGCGGAGGGTCCCCGAGTCGCCTGCAGGAAGCGCTTTGTAAATCTTCAGCACAACCAGCCCGCAGTCACCCCTCAGCCCAGCTGCGGCTCCCCAGAGGGACTCTTGGAGCCGTAGATTGTTAACCGGCAGAGCCAGGGAAGATCCTGGGGGGCTGTGTCAAATTTCACCTCCCGCTTCCCGGAGGTTCTGGGGGATTGTATGTGAACTGAAGTAAATTCTCCAAAGCCTGACTTCGTTATCGTACTGTGGTGGGTCCCGGTGTACGAAAATAATGTCTGCCGGCAGAGCCTTAGAATCCCGGGAATAAGGACCAGAGAGAGAAGTGGTATTTCCCATAGTATGTATTCTATTTTTAGACTGGAAAACATTAAAATGTAATGGTTGTGGGGCCAAAAGGAAAAAGAGAACAGCAAAACTGAGAAACACTGGGGGAATGAGCCCTCCCATCTTGGAACGCACTACAGTAGTGAGCAAATACATTCCCTTGATGGGTCAGTTCTCCACTTTGCTCAGCCATAATTACTTTTTTTTTTATAGCTTTCCAGTGTTATCTTGAAAACTGTTGGGACAGTTTTCAATAAGAAGTGATAGCAAGAATCAGCAAAACAAGTTCATAGACCGCCAGCTGGCCAAGGAGTCTTCTGAGTTTACTGGAGATCCAAGTTACTGTGAAGAGTATGTATGAGGACAGAGGGGTAGGGCTGGGGATTTAGTTCAAGTGGTACCGCACCTACCTTGGAATCACAAGGGCCCGGGTTCAATCCCTTAGTACCCTACAAGGAGGATATGGGATATGCTGCCCTTAGGATTTGTGTGAAGAACTCTTATTTGAACAATATTTAGAAAGCTAACATTCCAAAGGTGATAGCTAAAGAAATGAACTTCAGTTTTTTAACAAAACAAAATCTTGCTGCTTTCAAAGCCAAAAAATTAAGTAGATCATATGAAGAAAATGAAGTAATTCTTTGCTACATATTTCTTTGATGTCTTTAAGTACCGCTGGCATTTAAAAAGCAGTGGCCATCGTCAGTCTCCTTACAGAAAGAACTGTTTGATGCCACTGGCTTTGGAGTGCTGAAAACGTACAGTTAAAATACTTGTTTGTTGCTTTAAAAGCATGGCTGCTGAGGAGGGGAAAAAAAACGAATGTAAGTCAACATTGATAACCTTGGAAAACATAATCCTTCTTAAGGAAGTTCTTTTTCCTTTTATTTCCAGTTTGGACACGTGTTCACTGTCCCATTCTAGATGTCCATTTGAATCGTTTTTAAATGCTGATGAATATAAGTGCCAGGGTGGGTTTTTCAAGCATGTTGTATGTGGGCAGCTAGCACAGACCAAGGGAAATGCCACATTCTGTTCAAGTTACTTTTTTCTGCTCTGTTTTAAATGTCTGTGCTCTTGCTGTCCATATGTATCTGGCTGCATACATTTTAAGAGCGGAGGAATTGGGGTTATTAGATTGCTTTCACAGAATTAGGTAATCTCCCAGGAGTCACCAGACTTTTCTGACTCCAGAAATTTAATCTCATTACTCAGGGTGACTGATCTAAGTGCCAAGGGTTTAGCACCTTCGATTATAGAGCTTTCTGGACCCACCTCCATGAATCGGAGAATGACCACCTAAATGAAGCTGTTTCCACTAAGTGATCTTTAAGACATTTTCTTCTCAAAGAACAAATTCCAGGGCTTTTTCTTGCTCTTTCAAGCCTGTAAGTGTGTTTCTGTACTTCTGATTATTACCACAAAGCAGCCCTCAAATTATTTTGGAATTAAATAATGCATTTATCAATTAGTAAAGTCTCTAATGACTGATTAAATGAGTAAATGGATTGTTTTTGAGACCAAACTGAAACAGACTCAAGTTTATTAGCATGAAGTGGCCACAACTGATTAGCTCATCGATTCCTCTTAAATGTAACTTCATCCAGTAAAGGCAGTATCAAGGTCAAGTTAGTATTTCTTCCTCTCCCATTGGTGTTACCAAAGGATCCCAATGATTTTTCCTTATATAGTTTCTGAAAGCATATAGTATCCTTTCTCTGACATGCAAGCAGTCAGTGAAATAAATCTTCATCTAATTCTCCTAGAAAATATTTGTTCTACTTTCAAATGAAGAAAGACAAAATTTCATATTGTGTATGTAAAATATGAAAGAAATTACTCACTTGGATTTCATTTTTTTTAAATGCCTGTGATATGGAAAAGAATTGACTTTTCCAGAGCCATACTCACAAGTCACCCAGGGCTCTGAACAAGGGAATAGCACTTTAAAAGTCTGGTACTTCTGTCAGAAACACTTCTTTGTTGGGAGAATTCTGTAATTATTTTCTTCAACTAAAAATGTCATTAAAGGGATGTTGTGGCCATATTTGATTCAAGTACTTGTAGAAATGAATATAATCAAAATGTTTAATATTCATGAGGCCTAAAGAAGTGGGTTTTAATTGAATCTGCACCTTAGGCCCATCAGTAGTGGAAATGAATTCTGTTTTCCATGAATGTGCTCATTTCGAATCTTTTTCCTTGGATTGCTTTTTTCTGTTGCTACTGGTTTGTATAGACAAAAGCAACTTGACTGTTCTTATGTCCTCGGTTGCTTCAAGTGTGATTAGAACTTCACATCCAGAACCAGCTTAGCTCTGAAGAGTGAGCTCCAGCTCTGCCCTTTCCTTCCTATTTTGTCTTAGCCTGCTCGCTCAGTCTCTTAAGTGTTAATGTTAAGAAGTTAGACTGAGCAAACTTGAAGGTCTCTTCTAATCCTCAGTTCTGTGAAAGAAATTCAGGAGCATGAATGCACATTCCCTTTTTTGTGCTCTCAAGAGATCTTTAATTTTTTCCATGGAAGGCAAAAACTATTTCACTTAAAACCAAAAACTTTAATGAGGAAAGTGACTTAATAAAAATACTGTATCAGCAAGTGTGTATGTGGGGATAAACCAACACACCTGACTGCACTGTCTGTCAAAGCACAGCTGGCGTTTTTTGTGATAGGAATGCTTCCTGTAGCCCTTACACAATTGAGGATCAATGCTGACAAAGTGTACAGAAGTCTCAGTATATCAGCTAAAGTAGTGCCGCCATGTGGCAATAGCAAAAAAGCTATTTCAAATGGTAATACTTTAGGAAGTTCATCTTACAAAGATTTTATTAATGTTTCATGTTGCATAAATTAAGATTATGTAATATCTGTCCCCCTCTCCAACACCTGTCAACATTGTTGAGAGGTTTCCTTTAAGAATCTCCCTCCCCAACAAAATATACCTCAAGATCTTGAAGGTGGAGAGAGAGAATTATTTAAGATTAGGCATAATTGAGATGATGATATTTTGTGATGTCTACAGTTCACCAACTAAAAGAAACATCTTGATTAACTGTCATTTGTCAGCACAAAAGGAGCCTTTCCAGATAGCAAATGTAACAAAAAGCATGACTAAATAATCCATTAAATACAGTTTCCAATTGTAGTATTACGTGTCATATCCAGAGAACAGTACTAGGGTCCAAGGAAAGTTGTGCTTTTCTTTGGAGGAATCTAATTCTAGGTTTAAACATTTGGTTTATAATCTCTATAAGAAAGCCCCATAAAAAACAAAGTATATATTTGGAAATATTTATAGATTACTTATTAAAACTACAAAGATACTATGCATTACCTTCTACAAACAAAATAGAATTTGGTTAACTTTCCAGAGCTGTTTCTATTTAGTCAGTCAATATGCCTAATAGCTCATAAATATACAGTAAATATGCAGATGTTAGCTATTACCATAACTGTTAGCTGTGCAAATCCATGTTTCTAAGTAAACATGGCCATAGAATTAATGACAGTAATAATAGTGGCTAAAATTTGTCAATGGCTCAAGTTATGCCAAATAAAAGTATTTTCTGGTATTTAGTCACAAGAATAACCACCATAAGATTAATACTGTTATTTTTCCCATTCAACAATGAGGAAACTAAACCTGAGAGATTAAGCATCTTGTACAGTCATTTAATTAGTAGATGGAATTCAAAACCCAAGTATTAGTCCACCACCTGTACACTTACACATTATGTCATACTATTTCCTGAAAGGCAAACCCCAAGTGTAAATTAGCTAACTGCATAACTGATATGTGCTACATAAATCATGAAGTCACTACCAGGCACTGTTGGAGGAATATAGCACTGAACAAAACCATCCTGCTCTGTACCCTTGCTGACAGTGCCCAGCACAGGATATGTGCCATCTGTTGTTAAATTAATTAATAATAGTCTAGTAGGACCTTGGGATGAGTAATCATTTTGTAAAGTAATGATATAAAAAGCATAGCATTATTTATCTTGGATTGGATATCAAGTTGAAAGAGTGAAATCTAGTTTATTTTCATGCTGCAAAAGAAGAATTTTCCATGACTTGTTAGACATAATACTCTTGGAATTCATCAAAAATTACACTCTATACCCAGTCTTATTTGCTAACTCAAACTTACGTGATTCTATCTCATCTTCAAAAGTACCAGACACTAATGTAGTGTCATTCTAAGATGTGAACTATCCCATTTTATTTCTTCAACATGTATCGTCTAATCCACATATCTCTTCCCTCTTCAAATAACTTATTTCCTTTTCTTTCGTGTAAAAATAAAACATAGAATTTATCTCCTAACATCTCTAACTACAGATAAGACATTGATTTGGTATGTAAATATTATCCATATAGCTTTTTAAACCAGGTAATTACAATGTTTTTTAATCTTAATAGAAAGTTACATTGTAAATGGACTCGTAAAAATTAGGAGAAATATATTCCCTTTTTTCCTTTAGGTAATGAAATTTCTCTAATATTAAAGTTATCTACCTCTAAGTGAATCTTGAAAGCCAATTTTGAACTACAACATTTTGTGTATGCAATAAGATAATGTAATTTGTAATATAAAGATTTGCTGAGTCCGTATTCTGGTCAAATATACAATTATTTGCAAATAAAGAATATAGATTCTATTAGAAAATTTTGGCAAGATATGTGTACATAGATATATGTATAACACACAGTAGTGATAAAATTAAAACTGCATTATTTTTAAATTTCACTAAATTCCTACTTGAAAATGAAGAAAAAGACACAGCATTTTCTATCAAGTTTTAGGCCTGTGCATACAGAATGCACCTTCTTAGTCTGAACTGAAAGAATCTCCCTTTTCTGGTCTACCTCTTACTCTTGCTTATATTCAGACAGATTAGCTAGAAAAAGTCTTAGTTTTTTCCATGCTGTGACACTATAAGTGAAGATCTCCATTCCACTTTGATTTTAGAGCTCTATCCCCAGGTGATGTCAACACATTAACAATTTTTTTCTTCCTTTGCACAGATGTTTTTTAATCCCTTCTCCCTCACATCCATATTTATTTAAGTTGAGAAGGTACTGTCCAGGCGTCTTGAAAGCTAGGAGAAATATGTGTTTGGAGGTCCAAGAATTATTGTTGAAACTTAATTACACTTTGACTGAAATCCTTTTTGTTTATTTTTAGAAAGCTATATAAGGCTACTTCAAATATTAAAAGTATATCTTGTACTAGTAATATTAAATACACATGTCAGATTTATATACATCTGTATTAAGGACATTACATATTAGGCACCATACAAGAAATGGTCATAGTTCATAATGAATAGTGGTCCTGGAAAAAAGAAAGGGAAAATTCCCTACAAAATAACTACACTTGAAGCATCAGTCACATTACTAACTCTTTTTAAAGTAACCTGCTGCTTAATTTAATAATTTACTTTACTCCAAAAGAGTCAGCAGAGAAAAAAGCAATGAACCTGAAGATGACTATTTAGAGTTATTAGCATATTAAAATTTATACGAGCATTTTATAGAATAAGTTTAATTCTCAATTGATTTAATATTAACTTGCCTGTGATCCTATTGTCACTTTTCTCTTTAGCGCCACCTTGTGGGCTAGCTCATCACAGACTTTACTATGGGTTTTGGGTTTGTTTTGGTTTTGGTTTTTGTTTTTTTCTCTGCAATGTAAAAGCCAGTTTTAGAAAGTAGTGTGGAAAGATTCAGACCTGAGCCAATCTCTTTGTTTTCCCAGACAAGCAATCACTTTACTGAAGATATTTTCCATAATTCTTCAATTGACCATTCAGGACATCAGGACAATTTTTCAGAGATTGGAAATATTGGAGTCTACACAAAAATCGATGTTCATTTACAGGATAATCACCGAACTTATCTTGGGTAACGTAAGTGGCAAGCTTTGACGTCTAATTTTTTTTTCTATAAGAAAAATGTTTTCTTAGCCAAGTATCATCGTCTCTACAGGAGTGTCCCGTGGGAATTGATTCTAGGTGATTTGCAACACCCCTTAATCCTGTTTTAGAGAAGGCCCCTGTCTGACTTGGTCTCGTGTGCAGATTACTTCTAAAATCAGACTGCATTTGCATTAAGTGAACTTACTCAGTTTATTTTAAAATTATGCTGCAGCTAAAAGGGAATAAGGAAAAAGTCAGAACGGTATGTCAAAAGTCTCCTTTAATTGAAAAGCCAGGGAATGTATTATATGCTCTCTACCATTCTCCCTGTATTAGAGATGCTATAATAATCTTCTGTATAGCTAGAGGAAAAAAATAAGAATGGCTCTACCTGAACATGTTGCTTTTATTGCTAAGTTTTTCTGTGTTATAGTGGAGAAATAAATTTTAAGATTGCAATTATGAAGGCATTTCTGAACAAGTGGGAATCGTGTAATCTGGTCACTTTGAATGGGTAAGTAGTCATTTCTGAACCCCTCCTGCCCTATTAAGAGTTGGAGGTTATACCATGTGTTATTCAAAAAGTAATTTTCCCTGGCTGTGCGATAAGGCTGGGATCTGACCTATAGCCCAGATGTCATAAACTATATGTTATCTCTCCTGGAAGCACATGAACAACAATATAAAATTTAAGTTTCTTTATAGGCTTGCTAAAATCCGATTATAGAAACCAGGACAGTCAAATACTACCAGTAAGGCGACAAACACCTTAGAGTTTAACTCCCTACTCATATTTAATTTCAATGAGACTTGTGCTTTGTCTCTGAAAGTAGTATTTTGTACTTTCCAATTTTAAAAACTATATAATTGTCAGTTCAGACCCTTTGATATTTGAGTCTTTCCCTGACATTTGAATACGGATTATGTTTCTCACAAATTTGATTCACAATCAAATTAAGCGATCATTAAAATTTTAAAATGTAATCTGTAGCCCTCCGTGTAAGCTTTACATGGCTGTCACCAAACAGTCCTTGTTCTTAGAATCTAACGTAGGAGGACGTGGAGAAAGAGGAGGAGGAGGATGACGTCACTGAAAGAGCCCCTCTAGCCTGGGCATCATTTTGCCTTCACGCTTCCACTCCAGCTTTCCTAGTAAGTGTCTCCACCTTACAATCCACAGCCCGACTCTAATCATGAATTTTAGCCCTTTCTTGCTAAATGTAAGGGTTTTTAAAAGAAGCTTCAAGAAGCAAAACACATTTCATCTTTACTCTGTTACACATTCCAAATGAAGCAGATTTTAATTAACTGAGCTACATTATATACCAACAGCCTTTTCCTTTAATGTCAAAAAGCTTTTATGATCTCTCTTCAGTTCCTCTTAAAGTGAGACTGCACAAAATATTTTTTGACATTTTCTGAGAATTTTCAGTTTTGCAAGATCATTTATTCCCCTCTTCTTCCCACACAGGATAGTAATGAATATTGATTCATTTTTTTAGAAGCGCTAACATTCAACTAGGCAAATTTATTAAGTGATAGCTATTAATGTTCTCTTTTGTCTTCTAGACAAGAAATCAAAGCTACTTAAAGGATATGTTCTAAGTCAATGTATGTCCTCAAGTTAACATTAATGTTTACAGACATTTTCTGTGATTGTTGTGTCTTATTTGGATATGTATATATGTGGGTTTTTCTGTTTATAGTGATGGAGATCCAGATAGATATGAACAAGAGGTGTATGAGTTTCCATCTGGTCTGAATGAAAGTCACCGTGCTAAACTACAGGCAAAAATGCACAAATCGTTCCTCGTGCTGCTACTTCATTTTCAGCACTTGCAAAGATGGTCAAATTAAACTGCTGATATGATAATCATCCAAATATATAATTCTAATGCTCACGCTATGGGATCATATCTTTATTTCTATGAGATTTACTCACAGTGGCTATCTATCTAATATTAAGCATTCTATAGCAGTCCTCTTCTAAATGTTCAGAGGATAAGTTACATTTTCCAGGATGTGTAAATAATCAGGTCTTAGCAACATTATGAAATAGAAACCAAACTATGAATTGAGCAGAATGAACTCTTAGATCTGACTACTTTAGGCTCAAAATATTAAGGCTCCAGAAACATCTTGTGTGTGTTCATTAGCAAGTCAAAGGATAATCCACTGTGGTGTGGACTGCAGTCTGGCCTCGCCAGTCTCCACCTGCCACAGCCCACCTGCCTGCAAGGGGAGCTTCTGCCCCTTCCATTCTCGCCACCTATGTGTTTCTTCCAGGAAGAACCAAGCTCTGCTGTCCCATAGTGAACTGACATCAGTACATTTGCCAAATTGCATCATTCTCCAGTACTATCCTATGAATCCAAATGAGTCTCAGTGGAATGAAAATTTAAGCAAAGAATCCAGAGAGTCTGAGGAAGAAGTCCTTTGAATGTTTGGCTTCCCAGACATTTGGGATCTAGAACAGTAAATCATCCTAAAATATCCACCTTCTCCTCTTAGTCGAAAGCTTTGGCCCATGGCATTATTTGCAGAGGTAACATACACACCATCATGAGGATTTATTTGCCTTTGGAACAGCTTTTGCCCACAAGCTCTTTAGATCTAAAGCATGTCAGCAGAAGTGAGTCTACTACAAACTCTACAGAAAAGCTTACGAACAAAAATGTGCTTAAAGATAAAGGGGAAACAACTGGATCCCATTTTGAAAAACAAAATTTCCAGAAGATAATCATCACAGACATGATTATTTATTTTAATGTCTTATGAGTAATTCTAATAGCTGCTAGATTCTCTAAGAAGGTGTCTTTTATAGAGAAGCTTATTGTGAAATGACTACCTGACGTGAAGTCCACACAACCCTATGTGAAAATAAACCACACTCGTATCCAAACTTGCAGTGTATGAACACTACAAAACACATACACACACACACACACACACACACACACACACACACACA